>JACEGR010000416.1:0-270680 GCA_014170235.1 Listronotus bonariensis
CCGACCTCCTTGAATATTGTTCTCATATCTGGGGCATGGCGTCCCCCACAACCCTAAGCATTCTTGATTCTATTCAAAGAAGAGCTATTCGTCTCATTAATGATCCTTCACTTACAGAAAGGCTTCCTCTCTTGCATCGTCGGGCTGTGGGGGATTTATCGCTTTTTTATAGGTACTTCCATGGCTTCTGCTCTGAAGAATTGTCCAGTATAGTTCCTCCACTTACGGTTCCCAACAGAGAAACTCGTGGTTCCGCGCGTATGCATCCCTATACGGTCCAACTGGACAGGCCCCGAACTTCCCACTTTGTTCGTTCTTTTATCCCTAGAGTTTCTAGGTTGTGGGAACCTGCTGCCCGCGGAGCTCTTTCCTTCCCCCCCAAATCTTCAAGTGTTTAAGTCCCGTGTCAACAAACTCCCTCTACCTTCGCTTAAGACAATAACTCCACGGTACGTTAGTATTTAGGCTTTGGCCTTCTTCGTGGTTTGTCCAAAGATAAGAAAAAAAAAAGGGTACAGCCACGCTCGTACGATGCCTTCAATCGCCTACCCGGGAAGTCTATGTGACTTCTACGTGAAACGTGAACCGCACTACCGAAGACCGCGGAAAGAGTGTTTTTAAAGCTATTTTATAGATCATTTAATAAATGATATAATATACAGGGTGTTTAAGTTTAAAAAAGTAAATTTTTTTACAATTAACCAAAAACCATATGTTTTCAGCACGTTAATCCGCGGAAAAATACTACAACTTTACTAATTTAACCGACTTCTTATCTCCAATAAGAAATAAGTGCCGACTTAAGATTTATCACCATGTATGCAGTGTTTGTTCTCTGTGTTTTTTGTTTGCTTTATAACTTTAACAAAGTTATTTATTATACCTCTAGTTTATAGTCTTTAAGGTTTTACAGTTACCTTTGGTTTGGTCTAGCACGTCCATCAAGCAACATATTATAATGCTTTATATAAATTGTTGTTTCTGTTACGCTTTGTAAGCAAAACTCTTTTAAAGGGTTTGCTTTTGGCAAATAAACTTTTCATAATAAATGGTTTCTTTTGTTCTAAACTTTAAACATAAAAGCTTAAAGTTAGTATATTTTTATTTTTTGTTTGGACATGTAAAAGTTTTATTCATTTACTTTTTTTGTAAAATAAGATCATATTGAACAAATGAGTTAATTTAAGAATCAGAAAACAACGAACAACTAAAGTTGATTTTATAAACATAATTAGGATAGTTCACCAAGCTTTGTTATAGCAGGAAATTTTAAAACTGCTGAAGCAAAATGTAAACTATTTTCTTTAAGTTAACATTTTCTTTTGCAGCCAAAAGAGTTCTAAGCTGTAATACTTAAAAACCTACAAAAAGAATGTACTAAAAAATGCTTGTTTTTCGTTTAAGTTAAATTATTTTTACCGAGATAGTTTCGTTTTAAAATACACCTTAACAAAGCTGCTTGGGTTGCACTAAATCAAGGATTTTTAAAGTATTTTTTATCATAATTAGTCTACTTAATTATACGTTTTAACGTAAAATTAAAAGTTTTTACCCACTTTTATTTTTTTTAGTTTATTTAGGTACCAAAGAAAGCTGCTAAGTTTTTTACATTATTTTAAATTAAATTTCTTGCAGAAAATTTTGCCTAAACTAAATTTTCATCTTAGCAAGGCAAGTTTGCGGAGATTAAAAAGAAACGGGATGTCAAATGTCGCCTAAATGTACTTTTCTATTTGCCTTTTAACTTTTTTTTCATTAGCCTTGACGCGTATTTAAGTACAAAAAAACAGTTTTACTAAAATAGCGTTAGGGAATGTCATTAAGGTCACTTAAAGCGTACCAATAGTTAAAGGAATAAGTACTGCCTGTGTGTTTTATTTTTAATAAATAAATACAAGTTATTTAGTTTAAAATTACAAATTAACTTAAAGTTTTTTATTGGGTTGGTTCTAAAACAAATGCAAAACATTTTAGAAGGTGATTTCTGATTTAGATTAAAGGATAGTTAGCTTTAAAAACATGGGGTCAGGAGACGGCCATAAGGAAGATTTTTCAATTTTTTTATCTAAAAAACAAAAAAGAATATTGTGTTTAAAATACCAAATAATGTCAAATATACAAGTTTAAGAAATGCCTTAGTAGGTGTTGTAGCAGATAAATAGATAGAACTTTTTTTATTGTTAGTTTTAATTAAAAAAAGCAGAAGCTAAAAGTTTTTAAATAAATACGGTCATTCTTAAGTTATGTTTTTAAGGTCATTGCGTAAGTCTCTCGATTTGGTTAGCAAGAACGATAAAATTAATTTAACAAAAGTGCAAGAATATTTAGAAAGTATATTTTTATAATAACAATATTTTTGCAGAATTTTAGTATATTTTTTTCTTTTAGGGGATAAAAAGTTAAAACGGTATTTTTGCTTTTTTGTACCTTGAATTTAAGATCCCATGCTTATAAAAGCAAACTACCTTTAATTTTGAACAAAAGAATCACCTCACAAACTTGTTCGCATTTCATTTGACAAAAATAAAAAGGAATTAAACTCCTTACTTCTTGTAATTTAATTGCACTGCAAGGGCGCATTTGTCGGAGCACTGTTGTAATGCAAATTTTACACTACCCAAAGGTATTTTTAAAGCTAATTGAGATCACCAATCGCAGACCGATTTTAAACTGTTTGGTGTTCATCAGTACGGTGTAGGAGATAACAAAAAACTCCAAAAAAATCCTTAAGAAGAGGAATAAGTCAAATAAACGTAGTAGTTTATTATCCATGACGCCACCTATCGGCAGTGTTCGCATTTGTTTAGAAACACCCGGCATAAAAATGGCATGCATTTTTATAATTTTAAATACAAACAAAACCCGGTATAGATAAAGCGGCCATCATAAACTTTTTTGTTTAAAGTCGCATACTCCGTTAATTTTAGTGTATGCAATATGGACCAAGAACCTTTTTGTCAATATATCCTTAAGTTTTACAGGTAACTAAATCGTCCTGTATATTTAAATTATTTAATTTAAAGGGGTAATGAAACAAAAATATACATATAACACTTACTAAATGTTCAAATAGTTTCCTGCAATTAATATGAAACATCTCCTATTTTAATTAACAAAGTTATTGTATAAAGGTCTTCTCTTTGGTTAATAAAAGCCAAATTTACAAAAGGTCTGCTAGCTACTTATTTTTAGACGATATTTTGAGCAAGAATTACAATTACATTTTAAGATTTTTATTTACGTAAATTAATTTTTATACCGTAGAGATTACATTTTAATATATTTGTATATACAGGGAGTTTCCTCATTGTGGTAAAAAGTTTAAGGACGTATCTCTAAGCCCTTTTTCTGAAAAATAGTTTTTATAAACATGGGTCCTCAAATTTTTCTGTTCTCAAAATACAGGGTGTTTTTTGCAAGGAACTTAAATTTTTTAAAATACTTTTTTATTAAAAATTTGTGAGACTAGATATTACCGTTATTTATTAAAGAATTTGTTGTTGTTGTTAAATGTTTGGTAAGAAGAAGTTATTACACCTATTTCTTTAACGAAAGAAAATGCCTTTATGTTTCTTGTATGGTCCACGAATATGCATTCTATCTTTTTTTTCTGATAACTAAGCAAACTACGTAAAAATATGAAAAACGAAAATTTTGTATTTTTGATGTCTTATACGGTAAAAGTAAGTTGCCAAAAGTCAGTGGCGTACATTTTTTTGTCAATAATCTTTGCTAAGATGCGTCCCACGCTGCCACTGGTCTTACTAATTAAAAATTACTAACATTTTTAACAAATACCACTTCCAAATTTTATTTAAATTGAATAAGGCATATTAAAGATATTATTACAAACCCGATTTTCGTTTAAAAATTTAACACACTTTTTTTATAAAATTGGCCCAGAAATATGCCTTTAAATTTTCTTGCTGCAAGTAGAAAACACCCTATACAGATTTTTTTTTGCTTTTCAAAGTACCTTTTAACAAGTAATTAAAACATCTATGGCATAAATTAATTTGAAGTGTCATAAAATTGGCCTTCAAAAAATCAAATTGTAAAACAAAAAGGAGGGTAACAAAAGCGTTACAAGGATCCTTTTTCATCTTAAAATAAATTGCCAGCCTTTCAAGGAGATTAGGGCAAAATAAATGATATACTTAGACTTTTAATACTAGTTTTAAGTATAGTTACACAAGAAGGCGAATATAGGGCATTGTAATTTAAGACTTACATAAATTTGTGACAAAAATTAATGTAGATTTAAAGTTATTAATATTATACGCATGAAAATGGAAAGAAAAAATAAAACAACGCCAGCTAATCTGCGATGACATTAATTAGGCATGGAGACAAAAATTTTTTAAAATTACCAATTAAATTTCAAAACAAATTTAATATTATAAAATTATCAAAAACAACTATAAAATTATAGTCGTATGATGAGTTACTTTTTTAAATATACAGAGTATCTCCACTCTATTATCACACGAAATAATTGCTCTTATCCAAAACACAAATAGAAACCAATTTTTTTTTTAATCGCTTATTTTCTTAACAGTATTTTATACTTTATAAAATAATAATTGATCTTAAATGGCACATTAAAAGAGTGTTTCAAGCACGCGGCTGCATGTCAAGCGAACCACTTGGTGCCACTTTTGGCCGCTCCATAACTTAAAAACCTAGTTAACGTAAACACATAAAACTTAGTGTGTTTATTTATACCCATAGGGACAATTAAAAGCCTACATTTCATAAAGCTAGCGCTTAAGCAGTTATAAAGATATAAATTTCCAAAAGTCGTCAATTTTCCGGCGACTGACTGACCCACTGACATATAGATCAAAACTTAACCCACTTCCAGATGACCTAGAAAGATGTAATTTGGAATACGGCTCGGTAATTGGGTGTAAGGGTAGAAAAAAATAAAAATAAAAATAAAATAAAAAGGGAGGTTCCAAAAAATAAGTTTTTTTATTTTAGCGTATAAATCATAACAAATAGATATTTAATATGAACGCCAAACAAGCGGAAAGGTCCACGGCTGTGTGATGTAAAAACATGTGCTCTTAGAGTTTTTAATGAATTAAAAAAGATCATAAAATTAAGGAATTTCTCAAATTTCATACCCAATTAGGAATATTTTGCCGTTTTTTTATGATTATCTCACTATCATTGAATTTCCCGCCAAAACGCTGTTCACACGACATATGATCAAAATCAATTTTTAGGTGATTGGATATGGAATATGCAGACGCGATCGCCAAAAAATAAATATCAAATTTAAATTGTTTTATTAATGTTTCCTTTGTTTGCTTTGCCACATTTTAATTTTAATTTAAATATTATTTGCCAATTAAAAACATGTTTTTTAATTGTTGGTTTTGCAGTTGTGCTAAATCAGTCTCAACTTATTTTTACAAAAAATTGTACATTGCGATTTCTTATAAATACAAGTGAAAAACTTTTTAGAAATATATTTGGGTCAAACGGGTTAAAAAACACATTTCGTGACGTTATTTAACAAAGTAAAAACTTGAAAATTATACTCACCTTTGACACTTTCTCCTGGTGTTTTTGTTACCCTTTGATGGTCTATTAGGTTTTTAGCTGTAACAGTTTCCTTTTTATTTGTAAATATTTTAGAGTCTGTTTGGAAAAAACGCAAAATAAAATTATTTAAATATTAATATATAATATTATACCTTTATCCGGTACCGGCCAAAATGTTTGCAACATATAGGAAATTTTTTATTAAAGGGAAAAATATTTTTTTTTTGTGGCAATCGTCTGTGCATGTACTGATCACTTTAAAATCCATTTTAACATACAGTGTGTCTGGGTAAGTAGGCGTCATACGAAAAACATTTTAAATATTATATTATTTCTACGAAAAAAAGTTTTTCTTTATAAAAGTTCTGTAGGGTCCAAAACCTAAAATACAATTAAAAATATCAAATTGTGTCATTTAGGTAGGAAGTTTGGCCTAAAATGTAATTTTTGCTGCTTAAGAGTAAAGTACCAGTATTTTCGATATTATCGAAAATTGTAATAAAGAAAAGATATTTAGAATTAATATTAAGTTCTAAATATGCAATTTTGTTCATTTCCGAATATTAAGAAAAATTATGTTTGTACATTAGTGCATTGTACTTTCTCCTTGTTTAAATAACACTATACTTTAAAAGTTTATTTAAAACTTTTTGACCTAACCCACTGGGTCTTTTCAAATTTCCGCCAGTACGGTCGTCGCGACATTCGGCCATATTGCTTTGACGTGTAATGACTCCCATTTTCGGCCATGTTGTTTAGTGTCGGAGATATACAGTTTATTGTATTATTAAAACAACCGTTTACACAACAGTTTTTAATTAGTATTAAGTTGTAAATTATTTCACTCTAAATAAAAATATTTGAAATTACATCTTTTAACAAATATCACTTTTAAAACAATGCAAAATGAAATGCGCAAATTCTAGGCGCCACTGGATTGATCGTCGGCTTTGATTTTACTCCAGTCTTGCCAACTTTTCTCCGTGCGTCCCCGACCTTGAACCGCCTAAAAGTTAAGGATGTGTCGCATCCTATTCCCAGTATAAATATAAACTAACCTTATGTCAACATAGATATTGAGGTTATCGGACATTCAGAGGCGATCACCAGAAAAAAGCAATGTGTGTGATATGCCAACAATAATCTTTTCAAGTTGCGTTTTCCGTAAAATTTATTCCTGTAAAGATTTTAAAGGTGTTGCTTTATATTGTTTTAATTTGTTATGAAAATTAGTAATTTTATAATAATTGTTTTTAGGTTGTTTGCCTAAATGTAATATGTATTATTTTGGAAAGCCCACTACGCTGAGCAAAACTTTAAATGAATTTACAAAATAAAGTGTTGTAACTTTCAAAATAATTAAAAAAAGGAAGGTAAATCTATATACCGGTTAAGAATAACATTACATTACAAATATTTTTTTTTTTTAATTATTAAAAGTTTTATGATGTTTTTGTACAAAGTCAGTCCAAAATTTGCTTTAAATTCCAAAAATATTCCTGGTTATATAAAATAGCTAAAAAATTTGTCGTTTCTCTTTTGTATCTTTGTAATTTGATGTTTAATTGGTTTTAATACAAAAGCCTGTAGAGTAAGCGTGTAAAAAATAGCCATTGGCACAACTAGGCCACTAATAAAAACTCTTGCTCTTTTTAATTAAAACCATACAACTTTTGTGCTAACGATTTAACAGACTATTTTACTTTTGCAGGTTGACAATGTACCCACTGTATATTATGGCCGTAGTATTATAAAATACGGTTAAACACAAGGTACTTTTAAGGTATACAGGGTTATATATTTCCCTTAACAGAGTATGCAAGGAAATTAGAATAATTTTCAAATAAAATTATGGTTGAAAATGCTTCGTTTACGAAATGGTGTTAAAGTTTTAAGAAAAAATGCCTTTTTGATCATAACTTTCCTACCACTCCTGGATGTGTCCACAAAATTTGGTACACTTGTTATAACTATTATATTACATTTTTTGCTGTAAAATTATAAAAATATTACCAGTGTCGTTCGAACAAAATTTGTATTGAATTTTTTAAAGAAAAAATAGCACGCCACTGCTCTTCCTTTGAATCAATAATATTTTTAAAATATTTGTTATTATATTTTTATTTAATTTGGTAGCCTGTTATTTTTCGTACGACGAACGGTTTTGTTTAAAAAAATAAAAAAATACAAAACATTATATCAGATTTTATCAATTGTGCCGTGCATCAAAATGACTTTTTTTTTTAACAAAAACCGTTTGTCGTGCTAAATAATATCAAAAGACTAAATCACTTTAAAGCAAATAAATCTTTCAAAAATAATATTGATTCAAGGAAAAAGCAAGGGCGTACTATTTATTTCTTGAAAAAAATTCAATACAAATCCTGTTCGAACGCCACTGTAAATCTTTTAAAAACTTTTTGAAAAAAGTATAATGTAATGGTTAAAAAAGTTTACCCAAATTTTGTGAGACATATCAGGAGTGGTAAGGAAAGTTATGATAAAAAAAAGTATATTTTTCTTAAAACTTTAACACTCTGTATTTCGGAAACGAAGCATTTTCAGAACTAAAACTTTATTTAAAAAATGGTTTTTTCTGCGTTCTATACTGTGTTTAGAGAAATATATCAACCTAAAGATACCTGTATATTTAACAAAAATCTACAAAATTAAGGGTGGTCGCATATAGGTAGGCCCTTTTTGCGTTGCGTGTAAAGTATATGTATAAATAAAAAATTATAAAATAGTGAAATCTTAAGTAAATTTCTGTAATTCCGGATTTTAAGAATTTTTTAGCTGAAGACGCGCGACATACATTTTTGATTTCAGCAGAAAAAGCAATAGGAGATGCGACATTTCAAATATACCCATGTATATGCATAATTTAGTTTATTTGTACTTTAGCTGAGCGAGTTTAAAAATTTCTAATTTAATAAAAGCATTTTAAAAAGGGTATTTACAAGCCCCTTTTACTCTGTACGTTAAAATAAATTATTTAAATTAAATTTAAGGAACAACTTTAAATAATTGCTAATAGTCATTACCATATTCGTAACCCTTAAGACAGCTTGTGCCTTTTATTATGTAAAGTAGGCGCGTGGGGGTCAAATACACCCACAACCGTAAACATCAATATTCACTTTTTTTTTAACTGCTAAATTATATTTTTAGTAAGAAGCATTTTCTTTTAATCTATCAATATTAACATTAAAAGGTTACCCAGAAAAAAATAAATCTCTTATTAAAACCTTTAAATGTAATTTTGAATTGAAGTTACTGTTATAATTTTTTTTAAAGTTGATTATGGGATGGCAAAGCAAAGAAAGACAAAAAACTAAAATTTATTATTTATGAGTACACTTCATACTTTGCGTAAGATAACATAATTTTATTAAAATAAATTATATGAGCCCCAAAAGTGGGTATCATAGCTAGACCTTTATTATTAAAATAATAAAAAAGAATAATCTTTTCTATTACATTTATTTCTAACAGAAATTTTCACATTTGACCTGGAAAACCTAAATGAAAACTAAGAAAAGTAAATCTTCCTAAGAAAATACTTTAAATATTTATAATACCAAGTTGAGTGGGAGTTTTCTGGATCATTTCCTCTGTTGTCTTAGGAGGCTAGGCACTGCTCACAAACTGTTTTCGTATGATATTTGTACATTGGTTGTTTATATTTTACAGAAGAAATTTGATGTCTTCCTGTTTTTTGTCCAGGACCAAATAATACATATGTTCCACTCCTGAACGGCCTGCAACTCGATATACATATTGTTTGGAACTGTAACGTTAGGGAGGTGCGTGGGGGTCAAATTGACCCTATGCACGAAAAACGTAAACTTTTAAATAAATGATGTTTTTTGTTATTGGCATATACTTAACGGGGTTTTAGGAAGGTACCGAGAGATTTTTCTTTCTAACTGTAAAAATCTCAAATTTATTACAAAATTGACAACGCTGGAGGTCAATATGATCCCTGCGCATCTACTTCTGTTAAATTCACAATATTTTTGAATTTTTTTAATAACTTTTATATGTAATCAAAATGAAGAAATATTGTCTAACGCATGCATACCTAGACACTGTATAATTTTATTCCAAATAAAAATATAACGTTCTTTTTTACCATTTCTTTATAATTTATAACACTTTTTGCAAATTTTTAGGTTGTCATTGTCACATGTTTACCACTGATTGCCTCCAAACACTAAATCAATTTAAAAATATTTTATATAGAGGCTTACTTTTTAAAAAAAAATAATACGGAGAGTAAGTGGCAAACATAAAACTCCTAAACACTTCAAAAGAAGTAATAAAAAAATCCTTAAATTAACTGTTGTTTGAGACGCTTAAAAACAATATTTTAGTAGCTTAAAAATAAAAATCTTTGAGGTTTGCAAGGGAATGTTTTTACGATTATGTAAGAAAATCAGTTTTTAAAGAATAAAAATTTCCTGAGCCCCATCCTGTTTAGCGGCCCATAATGTGTAATTTGAGGTTTGAAAAGAGCTTCGAGTTGTTCACGAAATAGTCATAACACCAACTATAACAGCGTGTTTAAAATATCAATGTCATCATGAAAAGCGCCTCAAATTAATCATAGATTATTCACTCAAAAGAGTGCAACAGGTCACATAATGGTCAACATTGATGATTGTATGAATAATTATTTGGACAGCAGGACTAAAGAAGTTTTAGTATTAAATAAAGACATTCAAGGATAAGAAAATGTTTTAAACGAAACAAAATTAAAAATTTTAAACTTTTAAAACAAATTTTGAGAAGCTAGTAGCTAATAAGAGAATTGGTTATAGTTTATTTAATATTTGGTTGAAGATAATAGAAATATATATAAAGGGTTTTAAAGCTTAAGGATGCTAACTGCTGCATAAATATATTTGCACCTTGCATCAACATTCGGAGATCGTATTATGCTGTAACAAGTGGTCACGATTGGCCATTAGGTCACAGTAATTGGTCAGTAATAAAATAGAATCAAGAAAATTTATTAATAAATACAGGGGTTGCTTTATACTGTTTTTTTAAAATATATATGTAGCACCCCAATATGAGTTCACTAAGGCAGCTACAACACTTTGTCACGGATTGGTCACGATTGGTCGGTAAATCACTGACCAATCGTGAAGAAATATATGTAACATTAAAAGATCTCTAAATGTTGGTATTAGTGTGCTACATATTCTTTGTTTATATTAGTATAAAAACAAGTCCTGTATATTTAAAATAACTTCTTTTAATTTTATTTTACTGTAATCAATTACTGTGACCTTATGATCAATCGTGAGCAATCGTACCAACTGTTACAGCATAAAACGGTCTTCGAATGTTCAAGTTGTGATGTTAAATATATTTACATATGTAGCAATAAGTGAGCTTCATTTTTCTATAATTATTCCAGTATCTTATACCTATTAAATACCCATGACCCTAATTGTTACTAGAATTTAGAACTGGCTTCTTGAATCTAAAATTTTTAATTTCGGGAGCTCACAAAATTTTCTTGTTCTTCAAGATGCCTTGCCTTTATTTAATACAGAACTTTCTTAATCTGGCTGACCAATTAATTATGTGACCAATTCCATCCTTTTGATTAAGAAGCTAAATTTTTTTGATGACATTGATATTTTAAACACGCTGTAAAAGTATGGATGACCAATCCGTCACACTTAGTGACCATTTATGACAATTTTTTTACCTATTCTGAGCTGTTTTTCAAACTTAAATTTTACTCTTTGAGCCTCTTAATAGATGCAGCTGGTGTCCTGTTGTAGATTTTTTTAACATTTGCAAAGGTATCAAACTGTACTATTTTTGTATCTAAAACCGCCAGAGAAAATAAAAACAAAGGTTAGTACAATTTTTTTAAACTTTTTATTTGATTTTCACTTGTACTATTTCAGTACATGTTGTTTATTTGAACCAAATTAGTTACACAAACAAGTAAATATCTTAATCCATAATAAAATTTTACTCATAATAGTTTAGTAAAATATTTTAATTAAATATTTTAAATAAAAACGATTTTTTTTTGTAAATTATGAAACACCCTGTAATTTTAAAATTAAACAGTTGGGTTTATGTTTATGTTTAAATATAAAAATACATGTTTTTCTTTCCATAGAAGTAATTATATCTTTTAAAGGGTTCTTTCATAACACCCTGCATAGCTTTACTGAAGACCATTTTTAATTATAACATACTCTGTATACTAAAACATCTGCTAGTTGCTTTTATAAAAGTAACATAAAATTGTATCTTTCATAAAGTCCTACAAATGTCGCCTTCAAGAACTCTTTTACCAAGAATATTATTAGTTTCACAAAATATTTCAGAAATGAGCTTTTCATGCTTTAAAGTTAAAAATTATTTACCATTAAAATAAATTGTCATTTTTACCAACAGGTCCTCAACCTAAATAATTTTATATTGGTGTGGTAGTAAAAATTAACATATAAGTTATTATATTACCAATAATAAAAAAAAAATAAAAAAATGCTCTTTAATAAGAAAAAATATAAGCAAAATAACTTGGTAGATGTCACTACATGAAATGATTACATCCGCTGTACACCACCTGTCTGAATGTCCAGCGGATGTGATGATTCTAACAGGGATAAAACACATCTCGCTGTATTGATCGTGACCCAAGGTTTATGTAATTATTTGGAAACTCCGTAATTTTAAAGTAACCAGCCAAAGTTCTCGTATCCTACCAGGTTATTTTACTTACAATTAGTTTTTCTCAATAAGGATCGCATATGCCTAAGAATTTAAACATTAAAATATTGTTTATTCAAGTATCAAGAATATTATTTCTTTAATATTTTAAAAATAACTAGATAAATTATACGTTAAAAAAAGTTTCGTACTACTATTTTACTTTGGATTTTTAAATATCTTGTCCTAGCTCACCACCAATATTAAAACAAAAAAAAGATGTTATCGAGCTGACTTTCTACGTGATTACCGACATGCAAATTCTCCATTAACTGATATTTTAAGTGTCAGGCATTTTCACTAACATAAAGTTAAAAACTTTTAAACAGATTGCTTTGTGTCTGTAATTAAACAGTTACATCAAAAAGTTATTTTGTGTACATTAGGATATTTTTAAACTAAATTTTCACATAAAATTTCACTAAAATGTGCATCTAAATTTACAGAGTGTTACAGAATGTTCTTAAAAAAAACAACAAGGGCGGATTCTACTATTCAAAATAAATCTTAAAAAAACTTTATATAAACATAGGTCCGCAAATTCCTCATTTTAAAGGTACAGGGTGTTAAACTTGTAAAAATATATATATTTTTTAATTCTAAATATTTTTTGCTCAATTGTGTTTTACTTTGGCAATGTTATTTAGGGCAATAAAGAGAGTAATTTGACAAATTTATCACCAATTTAATAATATTTAATATGTGCAGTGGCGTCTTTAGTGGCACCTAATAAAATATGTTAAACAAAAAAACGGTACGTATCAACTTTTATCAAATGTTTCAGTAAAAAAACACCTTTATTATTGAATTAAATTAATTTAAAATAACTAAATAGGGTTTGACTTTGCTAAAAAATGTTTTTATTTATTTAAGCCAAAACCATTACATCGAATGAAAAAAACAAAAACTTAGAATTTGTTACAAACCAAATGGGAATTTTAAAAAGTGTTTTTGTTTAAAAAAAATACAGTGTCGTACTTTTTTTTAAATATTTGTAAAGCGCCTATGGTCGACACTGGTTAGAAGTATTTTTTTTCTTGTATGACCACAAATTTTCTCTGATCCATATAAGGACTTTCCAAAGGTTTAAAACATATTATTATTATAAAACATATTATAAATTGGAATATTTTTAATTTTTTTTTAAACCTCGTAGTTGAAAAACTAACTTACGTTGAGGATATATATTCAGATGAAGTGTTTTCCCTTAATTTTTATTTTTTTGAATCCCCTATTTAAATTTGTCGGATTCAGAATTGCTGGACCACCCTGTACAGGGTCCGTCACGACGAGTTGAGTCGACAAGTATATAGGAAACGCCTAGGAATATTTTTCTGAAAATTTATATAGGAGGGTAACTGAAAGAGCTCTCTTCAACAAAAATATTTTCAACTCTCGACAGCTTCCGGTTATACCGGAAGTAGACATCAACTTCGTTATTTTAAATAGAATGTCCTATTTTTTATTGAATTTTTGGAATCTACGTTAAATTTTAATACAACTTTGTATAAAACATCATACACCTAGGTCTAGCCATTTTGCAGCAATTTCAGTTTTTTCGAAATATTTGACAGATGCAACCTTAGACAAAAATAACAATTTCTTAAAATTCAAACAAGATAGGCTAACTATTTTCTGACTTTGGATAAATAAGATCCATATCTTACCACTCACATGAAAATTGTCAAGAAAAATATACAAGGTGCCCAAAAATTAACACCGTATTCTGATATTTTGAAAACACAAAAACTTAATTTTTTTAAATGTCAACCTTATTTTTTTTCTTCACCAATGGATTCTACGCTACAAAGAAGGGCACTTTATAATTACAACCCTATGTTTAAAGTGAACGGTTTGCGTATAAAGTGGAAAAAACTTGTTAGTTTTAGCGTGCCTAATTAACTCGATAGCTTCTGTTTTTTTGTTGATTCATTCATGCCAAAGCCAACTGACATTTTTGAGTGTCCTAATAAAGATAGAAATATTTCGTTTTCACTTTATACGCAAACCGTTCATTTTAAATATAGGGTTTTATTATAAATTGCCCTTCTTTTGTAGCGTAGAATCCATTGGTGAAAGAAAAAAAAGGTTGACATTTAAAAAATGAAGTTTTGAGTTTGCAAAATATCAGAATGCGGTGTTAATTTTTACAGCACCTTGTATATTTCTTTTCGACAATTTTCCTCATGTGAGTGGTAAGATATGGATCTTATTTATCCAAAGTCAGAAAATAGTTAGCTCATCTTGTTTGAACTTCGAGAATCGTTATTTTTGTTCTGGGTTGCATCTGTCAAATACTATCGAAAAACTGAAGATGTGCTGCAAAATGGCTAGATCTAGGTGTATGATGTTTTACAAAGGATTGTATTTAAGAGGCAACGTAGATTCCAAAGATTTAATAAAAATAGGACATTCCATTTAAATGACGAGGATTGATGTTCTACTTCCGGTATAACCGGAAGTTGTCGGAGAGTTGAAAATATTTTGTGTTGAAGAGAGCTCTTTTTTGGTTACCCCTCCTATATAAATTTTCAGAAAAATATTCCTAGGCATTTCCTATATACTTGTCGACTCAACTTCGCAGTGACGGACCCTGTACCACCATAGCAAGCACATATCTAATACAAAATAAATCTCATATTTTTTAATTATTTAAATATCGGTACTTTGTCATTTTTAATTTAATATGTTTAAATTATTTAATTAAAATGTGACGGGTTCCATGGTAAATGACAGAAGGCACAGGATTGCTGAAACTTTTATTTTCCCTTTGTTTCTTTTTCCACTTAATTATTTTTAATATTTGCTATAAGGGCTTCACCTTTTAAAAGCTTTTAAATGACAATCAAACTGGTATTTTTGGGACTGTTATTTCGACATTGTTGGACCCCTTTGTTCAATTATTTCTTTACCGAATGAAATGTGTTAAAAAGAATCTTGTTTTAAAAAAATGTTTTAATACATTTAGGAATTAAACCGTTTTTTATCTTTTAAGTTTTATTTTAAATTATAAAATCTCCCTTATTATAAATATTTGAATCTTAAGCGTTTTTACATAGGGGCAGTTTTTTGTAATATATTTTTAATCAAATTTAGGACTACACAAAAACTATTATGTACACAATAGGGCGATTTTTTAATCTATTTGGCAAAATTTAAAAAGTAATTGCTAAGAACAAACAATAACTGAGTAATAGAATTAAAAAGTTGGTAAACAATTTTACTTAGGAATAAAATTAGTTATTTCAAACTATATAAGCAAATTTAAACAAAAACATATGGGTACGAGTAAAGCAAAATTCTATCTAGTTATTACAAATATTTAAACAAAAATAATGTTGATGATAATTTAAAAAAAATAACTTTTTAATTAAACAAAGTAATAAACAATTTTATACAGTTTTAGATTTGCTCAAAATGCTTATCTTTTAGCTTAGTTTATAATATTATCGCTACTGTATTTCATTGAAATAAATATCACAGCATAAAATATAATGCTTTTACCAAGCATTTACAAATAATTTTCAAAGTTTGAGTTTCGTGCCAAATCGACCTACTTACTTTATGGCGAAACAGCTTATACGCGATCAATACAAAAGTTAAAAATAACAAAAGTCCGGAAAATAGTTTTTGCTATTTTTTGGGAAAAATTAAATAGTATTCTAGATATTAGAGAAATATTGCACAGTAAAATGGCAAGGCCAGGCAGTAATAATACTGGCCCTTATTCTCTGACATCTGAGCGTGCAGCAGATGCATGGTGGAATTGAAGGACTCCCTATAATAAGGATAGTGCCTGGCTTTATTTATGTTGGTTTTAGGGTCGTGCCTTATTTTAGTCTTATTTTAACTTCGGAACTGTTCGTGTAAACCGAACGGATGCCGAGCACAAAATAGAAAAGTTTTAAGAGGAAAAATACTTAAAACCTTGCTTTTCAAATGTATTTCTTTAATCGTGTAAAACAAAACCCTACAACACAGAACAATAAAGAAAAACAACAATTTTTTCCCTTTTTGCAATAACTCTAAAATTATGGGTACAAGCACTATTTAAATAAGGCCGGTATTAATAATACCCGAGCGTAATAAGGCAACTTGCAATAATTCTCTATTAGTTATAAAAAGCAGGTTAGTGTAATAAATTGAATAATAGAGATACAAATAAATAAAATTTTTATAGAACTACTCAATGACGGTAATATCCGAAGTTGCTTAGTTTCTGAGATACAGGTCGGTAAAATTGTTTGTAAAAATAGGCGCTTATTTAGCCTTAACTATATTAAAACTATCAGGTACAGTGGCGCACCAGAAAGAACTTGGCATTTATGGTTTTAAGTCCTTTTTCCAAGGGTGCTTACTAAGAAAGCTAAAAAAATATTTTTTACACCACACAATCGATGTTTTAGTTTATCACAAAAAGCCCTATTACATGATTTTACAGTATTGATCAAAATGATGAATTATGAATATGATAAAAAATGTCCTTATCAATGAATAACTCATGAAATGTTGTACCCAAAAAAATATTGAAGAGAAAAAACTCCTTATCAATTTAAACTTGTCCTCCACTTTTTTAAAGATGAGTGAATAATTTTAAAGACACAGGGTGTGAAAGACGTATTTAAATCTTAGTCTTTTTTTATAAACAATTTTTATAATGTGTGTATTATTACTATATTTGTCTAAAAGAGCTTTTAAGCGATGAGATGTTAGAATATGCCATCAATTTTTTCGTAAAGTCTAGAGGACACCACATGCCCCATGTCTTGCACAAATTAAGACTGTTTTAGGCCATTTTTTTTATAATTTTTTCAGTAAAAATTCTTTTTCAACATATTTTATATTAAAAGGGAGTCACTTAAACTACTAATAAGTAGTAAAAAAACTAAAATAAAATGCTGATCTTTTCTGAGTGTTAACCCTTTTTTAATTTAAATAATGATGAAAAAAGTTTGGGTAGACCTATATACAGTGTGTCCCAGGATAGGTGTTACAAGAGGACAAAAGAACCAAACATTTTTAAATTTTAAAACCGAAATTTTGGAAAAACTGATGGTTGCATGGTCCAAAATTAATAAAACAAAATTTTACTTAAATTAGTATTATACAGGGCAAGTTTTAACTAAAAATATGAAATTGCCCAAAAGGTTACTACTTTTGTTTTTAAATATAGAACAAAATCGATAAGTGAATGTTGTAAAAAAATTAAATTAAATGCCAAAATTTAAAGCTAAAGCATAAAAATAAAAAAAAAAATGTTATTTTCAATTTTGCATTATGCATTAAAACTTAAATAATGGGCCAGAGGGCATTACATTTTTAAATTGCTGCCTTACGTATTAGGTAAAAAATTGAAGTATTTATTTAACTTTAAATATTTACCTTTAAATTTTTTAAACCAGTTTTCTCAAGAGAATGTTTAGAAATTACTACATTTTTGGTCTATTTGTCTTCTTGTAACATCTATCCTGGGACACACTGTATGCTCCTAAATAGCTGTACTTTTAAGATACAGGAAAGTAAAGTTATATAAAAATAAGCTTTTTACAACTCTGTATCTCAAAAGTTAGGACATTAAGGATATTTGTGTATATAAACATTTCCTTTTTAAATCAATATCTACCTTGATACTCCTAAAAATAAGCTTTTAATTTTAAACTACCCCTGTATAGCTTAGACCTGGCCATATAAAAAGTAATGAATATTTAATTATTCTGAAAACTAAGTTACACAGCCAGTGTCCATTAGGACTATAAAGAGTCATAAAAGTGTAACTCTTAAAAAGCCACTGGGGAGGGATAGTAGTGGACAAAAAGGTAGTTTCTTTTGTACAAATTGGGCCATTGATAGAACAATTTTTTGTTGTTTTTAATTAACCTTTAAAACATCGACATAATCTCCTTTACTAATGAAGAAACGTTTATTGTGGGATTAGAAATGGTTTTGTTTGTACTGGGACATAACTTTTAACCATTTCTTATTGCCATTACCTATAGTCTTAGTCGGGTGTTTGGCCGAGCGTGTAAGGCGCCAGGTAGTTGAGCGCACAGCCGACGTGAGGTGAGTTCGGAGATCCTGCCGGCGGCCAAGGTCAGAAATTTATTGGGTAGCTTACCCACCCCACTCAGTTGTTAGGCTCGTTAGGCTCGTTAGTCCCCCTGGATGGGGACGAGGTGTTAAGATTGTCGCGCATAGGACCGTGGTTTGGACCCCACGTTAAGCTGTGAGGTTCCGTCTGGCTGACATCAAACGGACGTAAAATGACAGGGCGCACAATAAGCCGAGCGGCTTCAGTGCATGGGTTATCCCGGCCCTATTGTAAAGTCTAAGCCTAAGTCTACCTATAGTCTTCTTTATTATTATTAGAGGTAACATGACAGCACACATAATAAATAAATGCATAGCTTAATCATTTTCGATGCGTTTAATTTAGAAATATTACAAGCTTAAATTTGGACAGCATGTAAAAAAGACCTTTAAAAAAATAATTAAAAGTAAAATATAAAGTAGAAGCTAGAAGCATTTTTTGGCATCTTTAGGATCACGGAGGAAACAAAAAGATGCGCTTACGAGCATGCGTGTTTTAAACACCGTGGCTAAATCCGAATCTGGTTTAATGTCCTTCGCATTGCTCCTCGTTCTCCGAAAGGGAAACCCAGACAACGCCTTGATAAATGACATAATATATCCCTTGCAACACACTTGAAGTTAGCGGTTAAATATAAATTCAGTTAAATTTTACAAACGTGTTTAAACTAATTTAAATTTTTGTTAAGTAATTAAGTTCTAACTGCTTTACAGAAAATTTAAATCAAAATAACAAAAAATTGAACTATACAAGGTTAATTTAAAAATGAAACAAAAACTAAATAGGAGGCCTTGACTTGATATTTATGCAGAGCTTTTAATTCCAAATAACTGTTCTATTTATTTTTATGTATTTTAAGAAATAAAAGTACTTTACTCTTAAGCAGTTTTAAGTTTTTTGACCTACTCTGTAAGTAAGCAACTACTTTTAATTTTTGTTTGGCACCATGTACCAACTTTTATGAAGAATAGCATTTTCTGACAAATTGCAAATAAAAAGTTTCTCATTTGTTGCACACTTAACAGAGCACACTGTATATTTCTTAACTCTGATGTGACCGGGTCCTATAGACAATAAATTTAGTTTTAGCGACCCCAAAAATATACAGTAACCATACCCAGAGCCCCAGGTCAGAACTACTTTTTTTGTGTGTCTGTGTTATTTTTAAAATACAGGTAACTAATCTAGACATTAACTGTGAAATAAATTAATAAATATATCTTACTTAATTTCTGGAAATTCCAACACATACCAAAACAACAAATTACGACATAAATGCAGTTTCTAATCCATCTTATTTAAAAGTGAATAATTGTTTATTTAACTTAAAAAGGATGCTAGTTTTACTATATTTATTTTTAAACTGACTGGATGCACTTTATGTACGGCAACTTTGTTAGTATTTTAAAAGCACTTACATTTTGGGTTACATGGCAAATAATTGGTTGATGCACTTTAATTATTTATTTAAATTAATTTTATAAAATTAAGGGATGGCATTTTGTAAAATGTAAAAACGCTTAAAATTTTTAAAATTACCAAAATGGCCGTTTGATTATATTATCCGAACCAATGGCAATCTTTTTAATGTGGTTTTTTAATTATAATTTATTTGTATATGTATCAACAATAACAAAACATTTTTTCACGCTAAAGTTTTTTTAATTTTTTAAATATAAAAATTGGCGTTTTGCAAAAGACACAATAGCTGTATTTTTTTAATTACCAAAATAATCGTTTCATCATAAAAAAACAATGCAATGGCAAATTATTTTAAAATCCTATATTTTTGGTCATAATTTATTTGTTTATGTATCACCAATAACACACTCTTTTTAAAGCTAAGTAATTTTTTAAATTAAATATTTACTTAATTTTTTATTAAATACTTTTGGTCATTTTGTTATTTATTTTATTTTAACCTAAAAACCTTGGGTAAAATTTTTGAAAATTATGACTTTTTTACCAGTCTGTATCTATCTCAAAACCTATGAAATGTAGGACATAGGTATATTTAAACTTTATTATTAATACTACCCAAGGATTAACACTTTTAAAGATCCACATCTTATTCTGAAACATCCTGTATAGTCTAGACCAGGCTATACAGAAACTGATATTCCTAATTTCAGATATTTTCAAAATATCTGCTCTAGACAAATCTTACAGCATATACCATTTTTAAATAAATCTAATTAAATAAGAGTTTTTGTCTAAATGTTATATACAAAGTGTCCAAAAAAGTTAACAATAAAATTGTCAGCACCTCCTAAAACTCTCTCCAGCCAAATATCATAACAATACACCTATTTTTATTAACAAACTCGTTTGTAAAAAATCATCAATTTTCAATAAAGTAAGTTGGGTTAAATCGTCATAATGGGCAGTGTGAATAAAAATTCAGCAAAAGCTAAAACTTACATTTTCCTAGCAAATGCTTGGTTTGCAGTGAATAAAAATAAGTAGTAGCTTTTACTTAAAATGCAATTAGCAAAAGCTAAAGTTTTTAGCATTGTCTAAAAATGGTGTGAATAAAAGTAAGCAAATACTAAGAATATTTAGGAATTCTTGCAAGCTTGTTAGACCCTGGCTTAAAAATGTAGTATTGTTAAACAGTTAAGCAGAAATGGCTGCATTTATGAATATAAGATCTCTAAAATTTTATCCCGAGGGAAAAGTAAGTCGTGCCGAAGAATACCACGGTCTGTATAGATTTAGTGAAGAAAATTTATTGGATAATTTTTTGGAGCCAAAAGTGGAGACTAGAGGTGGTGCATTAGAGTCCAAACAAAAAAATGCAAATATTTTTGCGATTTCTAAGTGATCCTGGATTTCAAATATGGATCGGAAAAGAAGAAGGAGTTCATAGACCAACAATATGGAAAACAATATCTCACGTTTTACCAAAAATAGTTGAAAAGGCAGGAATTTGAATTAAATTTTCTACAGAAAACTTGACTGACCAGGCAATCAACGAATGGGCACAGTTGTATAGATTTCCCTGTGCTTTTGGTGCAGTTGATTGCACCTATGTACCAATAATAAAGCCATCGCTACATGGTGACGAGTATATCAATAGAAAAGGCTGGTGTAGAATAAATGTGCAAGCAACTTGTGACGGAAAAGAAATGTTTACATCTTTAAATGCTCAATGGCCTGGCTCGGTGCACAACAGTCGTATTTTAATAAGATCGAATATTTTTGGTGTAATGAGAAGACGTCAACAGAACCATGAACTTATTTTAGGCGATAACAGCATAGCTATTAACATCGTATAGGAAACCCACCACGTCTTGAGAAATAGCGTATAATAATTTACATAAAAGAGACCGCGTTATTATAGAACGCTGTTACGGACAACTAAAACGTCGATTCCCTGTTTTGCAACATCCGATACGATTGAACATTGACAAAATTTCGTCAGTAATCGTCAGCGCTGTGGTTCTGCATAATGTTGCTAAGTATTTAAATGACCAATTACCAAATGACGAAGAAGAAGTAGTCGCCGAGGATCACGATGGTGAAGAAGTTGTGGAAGATAATGATGAGCTGAATACCGACCGTCAGCGTGGTCAACAGAGACGAGAAGAAATAAATATTGTATTATATTTTTCAATTGCAGTTGTAAATATACGATTAGGTACGATACCATATAATATCAAAAGACAACATGAATATTAATACGTAATGAGTAAAATAAACAAGATACTTGAAAGAGGATTTTTCAGTTTCAGCAAATGCTGTTAGCAAAAACTAAATCTGTTTAGTAAAAGCTAAAGCCTATACTTTTACCAAAAGTAAAAGCTAAGTTTTTATTCACTTGGCCCATTGTTTAATTTATTTAAAAATGTTTAATTTTATAGCAAAACAAATGTTAATTGGTAGGCGGCCTTGTCTGCCCTAGGTGGGCGGCGTTATCCAACCTGTCGGGCATCTTCGCCCATTGGTGGGGTCTTAAAAGCGTTAAGTTTTTTTACTAAAATCGTTCACGTATTTAAAAAGTAAGCAAACCGCAATATAAACAATAGATTGGATCAAGTAACGCCGTTTTTAATAGAGACTCATATGTTAGTGATACTTTACAATATTCAAATTTGCTTGGCTGGGCGGGGCTTACCGGACCTTCCCTACACTTCTTACCATTTAAAAGGTTTATAGGCAATTAATTTTTGCCAATGAGTGGTAAATAAAAGGTCAAGTTGTAATGGATACGTGTTTTTTTATTATCTTATACTAATGTTAAAAACATTTTATTCCACAATAATTTTTAAAATTAAATGACTTATAACAATTTTGTTTTATTACATATTTAACATGTAGTATTATATCTATTATTCGGTTTAATAATAATAAAGATATATACATTTATAATAACTTTTTAATGTGAATTGCCCTTTATGTTCGCATATAAATGTAATGATAAAAATCATTAAATTACCATTAACATTACCTTTGATAAGGATTAATGTGTTCCATAGTTTTTATTTCATGTACGTTAATTTAAGCGGTTTGTGGGATTACTTACAAAAAAAAATGGAAAATAGAAACAATGTAATAATATAGGCTATTTTTATTTAAAAGTATGCATAATAATTTGTTTTTTTTATACAGGAAAAGTATACTAAATCTATTAGACAAACCATAACTTTAAAAGTATTAGACATATTAAAATTATACTTGTTATAGGTAAATTGTATGAAAAAGAGGAGAAATTTCGCATATTTATCACTTTGGAGTTATTTCCTGTTTAACCGAAATTACTCCAATTTAAAATTTTTAATAAAACCCCCTGTAAATTTTGACATTTTTGGATTTCAAAGACAATTCTAAATAGTATTTTTAACATCTTTAAAAGTTTTTACGCCTACTTGGTTTTTTAAGAGCTATTTGTAGTTTTGCATCCAGGTGGCTGTAATCTTTTATTTATGACTTTATTTTTAATGCGATCGCAAATAGAATTGGTATCGTCAGATTCGTCACAAAATTCTTTATTTGAAAAAGTTCTTGTCTAAAAGGGGATGTTATTTAAAAACCAATAGTTAGGCACGAAAATGTTAATTTGCCAATTGTTTTATTTGTATCTTTCATATTAGTCAAAAAAACTTTGCGATTGTATTTTCCCAACATGACCTAAGGTCACTAGATTATTTGCACCCAATCATTGCGACCTAGATGTAATATTTAAAATGGCCCTAGTAGGCTTGAAAACATTCTAAAATATTACATTCTTGCTTAAAATTGTCTCAGAAATTCCAATAATTTCAAAATATACAGGGTGCTTCATTTAAAGATTCAAAAATTGGAGCCATTTGTGGTCAAACCGGAAAAGTAAATAATACTCTCCTCTGCTCATACCATTTACTCTACAAACTATCATTTTATTATGTATAATACTCTGGGAGTTATGGCTTCTCTAATAAATTAAACACCAGGTATTTAAAAAAGACATTTAATTTTATTTAAAAATAAGTTCCTCAACCCAGCCTTGCAAGTCGAATTTTTGTTGCGCATTAAACTGTTCTAGATTTTTAATTGATATTTGGTACATTTCCTAACAACAGCAAAAAACATATCTTTTCAGAAAATAAAAAAAAAAACAGTGACATAGCATATTTGTATGGAATATTTATTAGGAAAAAATAGTGGGCCACTACTTTTTCTAAAATAAAAATTATTTTTAAAATCCGTTGGGAACAAATTTGATTTTCTGACTTTTTTCCAAACAATGCATAGTTTTTAAAGAAAATAATAAAAACTACTTTGATGCATTACAAATTTGCTAATAAAAACTTCACAAAAATAGTTGAAAATTTTATGTGTTAAGGCCCCTCAGACACGCATGCAAATCCACCGTTTTGCTTGCGCAGTCTTAAGTATTAGTGCAAGACGAAGTGCGTGAGGTATCAAGTTGTACGTTTTGTCGATTGCGTACCGTTAATTGCTTGGCATTGAACCGAATCAACCGCCGGTTGATTTTTTCGCTCGTGTTAAAACTTGCATCAAAACGTACAACTTGATTACGACTTAAGACTGCGCAAGCAAAACGGTGGATTTGCATGCGTGTCTAAGAGGGCATTTAAATGTCAAACATCATTGTAATTTTGTTCGCAAATTCGTCATGCATCAAAGTGGTTTTTATTATAATTCTTTTAAACCATGCATTGTTTGGAAATAAGTTAGAAAATTAAATTTGTTTTAAATTAATTGGGATTTTAAAAATAATTTTTATTTTAGGAAAAGGCAGTGGCGTACAATTTTTTCTTAAAAAATAGCCCATACAAACATGGTACGGACGTCACTGATAACTTTTTTTAACACCCTGTATCATTAAAAAAGCGTTTCTAGACATATGTTTATATAAAAAACTGGAACTTATTTTCGACGTAGAATATGTCATTAAAATTTGATGCATGAATTACGAGACCCCCTGTATAGTAAGTCATCTCAGTTAGGATGATTTCCATTAATTAATATGAAATATAGACAGTTTGTCAACAGTTCTTTTTCAAATATTATTAAAAGTTTAAACACAACACAAACTAAATTATTCATGTTTAAATTGATACATACATCCTAAAGCAGATTTTATTCCGGTTGTATTAAGAACAGAGGGCTTTAAAACAAAAGCAAAATATTAATGTAAAGTCTTATTGTGCTCTATAAGGAATAAAAAAAATGTTTTAGGACAGATTACGTATAAATTTATTAAAAATCATCAGAAATTTAAGATAGGTTTATACTACCTATTTGGGTAATATTAGAGACATTTTGCAACTCTTAAAATAACAGACGTTTTTGGCCTCCTTATGGTTATCGTTATTTAACATAACGATTACGGCAGCAGTTTTAGACAGAGATTTTGCAGCCTCTTTTAAGAAATTTATCTTGCGTCTGCGCTTTCGACACATAACCTTATTTTTACCTGTGGTTGACCGATTTTAAAGTTTACGAAAAATCAGTACTTACTTCTATTCTCCATAAGTTATATATTGGTATTTAAATATATTCAAATAGTTCTCTTGATTTTGTTTTTTAAAGTAGATGTAAACAATACACTATAAGCAAAACACAAAAAGTAAGGTTGGGTTTGGTAGTAGAATAAAAAGGAAGTGTGCCAGATTGTAACATGTAAATTAATTAATGAATTAAAACCTCCTTAAAAATGCAAGTCCGTTTTAATTTCTTTACACTATTTTATTTTTCTTACTGCTATGGATTTTTCGCTAATTAGAGCCTATGTATCAATGATATTTTAATTAATACGGCATTAAAATGTCAACCTTCTTAAATAATTAATAATAAAAATTCTACAATCCGACAACCACGCAGTTTAACAATAAAGATAACGATAACGATAAGCTCTTCGGTATTCATCCGTAATTAAAGGAGTCCGGTATGGTTAATAACGATAACGGATCATGTTTGCGTTACTGCGCAGACTCAGAATAACGTTAACCACAACGGAATTGCAAAATAAGAGGTGCAAAATATCTCTATTGCTAAAGGTAATGTTAATCTGTCGTTTGTTTTAAAATATCTCCAAAAATAAACCGAGAAAAAAGTTTCGCAAAATTTCGGTCTTTCTCGAATAATTTCTGAACGGCCGCAGATCTTCTAAAAAAGAACATTGTTTAGACAAAAAACGCGCAACTTTCTAAAAAAATAAGTACATACCAGTGGCGCAGCTAGGTCACCAAATACCCTAAATTAAAAAAGTAAACCAGGACCCCAACCGCGCTTATAGCTGCTTCGGTGGGGTCGATAGCGTCAATTACCGGAGTTGTTAAGCATTGTGGACCGCGGCCATAACCTGAATGGGTGACCGCCAGTTTGGGCGACACAACACGGTGTTCTGCTCGGGAGTCAGAGGACAGACCAAGCAGCGACCATCCAAGATATGGAATTAATGGCGTGTGAATGGAAAGGAGTAGGGTCAAGGCACATAAGGCCTATGGGCTGCAGCCCACCACCTAGGGGGCGGTGGTCGAGCCTAGGTGGACTGACCCGAAAGGGCAAAAAAACAGGAATATTGTTAAGCTAAAAATGCGCACTTTTGCCCCAATTTAACCACCCCTGGTTTTCCTCGAATTTGTAACATCCCGTATGGTTACATAAATTTACTTTAAAGTTGCCTAGCTACTTAATTATCAGTTTTTATTTTGCATAGCAGGGCACGTCCAGGTTCTATACGCAGAGTTTGGGATTGAATAATGGGATAAATTAAAAGTTTCAAAGAATATCAAGACTTGTTTGGAATTCTTCTTTACTTTTTAAATAAGTTACCATTATTAAAGTCGCGTTTTTGGGATCTGGTTTACTTATATTTCGAATAAGGAAGACATTTTTACCAGTTTAATTTATAGTTTGTAAGTCAGTTTGAAGGACTTCCTCAGCTTAGGAGCCGGAGGGATGTCCAGTTTAGCTCGTTTGGTAGGTAAGCCACTGGTAGACACGCTTTTAAATTTTAAATAATTAAATGCCTAGCTATAAAGAGAGTAAATATATAAAAAAAAAGGAGGCAGAATATTTTTGTTGCAAAATATTGGCTGTTTTAAAGATCTTCAATAAATATGGATAATTAAAACATGATTTAAGCCGCGTATACACTTAAGCATAAATCCAAATAGGCACAATGCGGAGTTACAGCGAACAGAACGTAAATTCTTTGTTCGGAGATTACGCTCAGACCGATTCGCGCTCTGTCAGTCTATCAGAAGAAATCCGTGTTCAATGTGGACGGAGTTTTGGCGGTGGACGTGTTTGGACCCGAACAAAAATACGTGTTTATAGCCATTGCATTTATAAATACATAATAAAAACATTTCTGTTCAAAATAAGACTGTTAAAAAATGGAATGGGCACAGGAAAAATTGTTTAGAAATTATCGGTTATTACCAGAAAAGAAAAATATTGTTTACTTCCCACCATCCACAATATTAATAATATTTTAAAAAAAAGGCATGGTGGATAATAGCTAATAAAATATAGATGAATTAAAAAAGATAACGTAGATGATAAGAACATAGATGAATTAGAAAAGAAATTTGACGTCTGGTTCTCTGCTTCCCATTACAAACAACGACAATGTCCAATCGCGCCTCTTTTTTTGCTTTCTTGCTTTGTTTAATAAATTGTATTAAACTATGAAACTCGCACTGGCATGGCGATGCATGTCTGCCATTTTTAAACAGGTAGATCCATAAACTAAAGCGGTCGCAAACAGGGTGCTCATTCGCGCCCGTATCGATTTAAGTTTTCATCTCGAGCAGAAGATTAGCTTGTTCGGGTTATGCTCATTCGTATTCATGCTCAAGTGTACACGTGACTTTAAATGTAAATTTGGAAAAAATTATAAAATCCCAGCAAAAATGGATAGTTTTTTTTTACTTATGGGTTTTTCGTACACTCCTGACACCTATGTTGTCAAACTTCCATTCGTAAGAAGTCACTTGTGACCTAAATTACTAATTTTTACACATTACTCCTAGTTTATTGCAATTACACAAGGTGATAAGAAAAAATCAGGCCACTATATTATTTAGTACCAATAGGCTATTAAAATATTTTAAACCGATTTGCTTTAACAGCTTTATCAGATCTAAGAATTCTTGGCAAGTTGATAAAGAAAATAAAGGTTCTTTAAATAAAAACGCTCATAAAATTAAACTACTTCAGCGTAGAAGTAATAAAAATATATTTATCCATTGTTTTAATAAAGTATTTACAAATTATCTATTCAAAACAATTTTTGGTATGCATTTTATTGCCTAATACCATGTAAATATGAAATCAAATTGTGCTAAATTAAAATGTGTTATAAATGTTAAATAAATAGTTACAAAAAATATAACAGATTGAAAACACTGCTTAGGGCATGTGTAACAAAATACCATAAAATGTATACTAAAAGACCTAAAGTTCTGCAAACCCAGTATTTTATTTTTATTTTGCTAAACCCTTTTATTGACAAAAACAGCATCAGGCTAACAGCTAAAAATCAGGTTTTTAATCTTAGTAGACAAGCAATACGTTTTTATTCATTTTTGTGTCTGTTTTTGTATGTATATTGCATATGATTCAATTTATACAGTAAGCACCTAAGATTCGTTTCTTTAATTCTAAAACCTTAACCATTCGGTATAGTTTGATAAAATTTGGTAGTACATAACATGAGCTAGGCCTGCATTATTAGATAGGTATATTAATGACAAATTTAAATGTCAATGTGACCAAAAGAAATAAAAACTAGGGTCATGTGGCACATTATTTTTAAGCTCTAACCAGAACTTTATTACCCTGGTATATAAAGTCAATACTTTTACCTACTACAAAATGGTGGTAGTTTATTAATAAGGCACCTGAATACATAATCTGGATTGTCATAATGTAAATGTAAATAAGTATAACAAATGTAACTTAATTTTGTAGGGTTACTAAGTATGCCAGATTGACATTAAACATTGTCATTGATATGTCTAAAAATGCAGACCATGCTTATATACTCTTGTTTTAAATTTTATAAAAATATATAAATCCAGTTGAAGCAAACTTAATTGTAAACCCTGCGTCAATCATCAAATCTCAGAATTTTGGAACGCCCGAGGTCTAAAGAAATTTTTTTCAAAAAAAAGCTTTTAAAAAAGGCAAGAGGTATACATGGGTATAGAAAAAGTTTATAGAACAAGGATGGAGAAAGATTGTCGCCTAAGCTTTAATAAATCTCTTTATTATTATCAGATCGATATGATAGCAGAAATGGAGGATAGTTAAAAGGCAAAGAGTACATTTGTTATTCCCAAATTTTCAGTTTTTTTAATGTCGACTCGTTGTTACTTTTAACTGATTTTTTCTTATTAGACCCAAAGACCCAATTCTGATGAAACAATTTTTTCCAAAGCCATATTCGCCATGATTTCTTTGCCTTAAGGTAACCCATACTTAAAATTATATTAGTTAGGAGTACAATTAGTTTTGGACTATGGGTTAAGTACTTCTTATATTTTGTCGTAGAATACTTCTAAAGCTTTTTTTTAAGCAAAAACACATGTAGCCAAAGCACTTTAAGATGAATCAGTTTTTTAAACTTTTATACAAAATAATATACAAAGTTGACTGTTTCAACTTGAATTTCAGATTTATCTGTCATTTGGTATGCAAATAAAAAGTACAAAATAAATAAAATGTCATACACCAATAATAGTTAGTTTAATTATACGAAAAAAAACCTAAAATTAATTAAAGAATTTATGGTTTCGTCCGTTACTTTGTGACCGTACATTTTAAATTAAAAAAATTAATAAAATAAAACAAAAAATATACAAAACAAACAATCACTAAAGTGACTATGAACAAAGTATATTTTTTGTTTTATTTTATTAATCTAAAATTAATTGTTGCTCTTATACGGCATATATATGAACAAAAAAACGTTATCTTTTTTTTACCGCAGACAGATAATAAATTATGAACACTTTTTTACCAAACCCAATTTATTTAGAAAAAATAGCTCTTAAGCATTTGTGGTTATGATACGTGATACTGCCATTAAATTAGAAATTGTTTGCTTTCTCGTCTTTTTATTTAACAGCCTTTAGAATTTCTTTCTTCTTTTGTTATTGTCAGTTCCAATTAAATATACACAACACCAGTTTTTGGGGTACAATTAAAGCTATATTGAAAAGCAAGAACTAAAAATGGCACATAGAAATTATATAAGCACCGAAAAATCTACGATATTACCGGTATTTTATTATAAATTCGAGCGACGGCCTGGGGACAATGTTATTGACAAAAAAAAGATGTAGGCAACTGACTTTTTAAAAGTTTTTAGTATTTTTAGGTTAAGCAGTAAATTATAAATTTTTTGTCCCTTGATATTGATTTTTATATTTGGACAATCCACGAAGGCTGAAAGCCTAAATACTAACGTACCGTGGGTGTCTTAAGCAAGGTAAGAGGAAGTTTGTTAACACGGGACTTAAAAACTTGTAGATTTGGAAGAGAAAAAAAGACCTCCGCTGGCAGTAGGTTCAGCAGTCTCAATTCTAGGGATATAAGAACGAACGAAATGGGAAGTTCGGGGCCTGTCCAATTGGACCGTACAGGGATGCATACGTGCGACACCACGAGTTTCTCTGTTGGAAGCTGCAAGAGGGACTATACTGCATAATTCGTCGGAGCAGAAGCCGTAAAAGTATCTATAAAAGAGCGATAGATCTCCCACAGCTCGACGATGGGCAAGAGAAAGAAGTCTTTGAGTAAGTAAAGGATCACTAATAAGACAAACAGCTCTTCTTTGAATGGCATCAAGAATGCTAAGGGTTGTAGGGGATGCCATTCCCCAGACATGAGAACAATATTCCAGAGAGGGTCGAATTTGGGACACATACAAAGTGTATAAATTGGAAGAAAAAAAAACTTTTGGCTCGAGAAAGAAATCCAAGCTTTTTTGAAGCTGCGGTGGCTATAGATACAATGTGATTCTCAAATGTGACGCCCACAAGGTTAACCGTGCCCCCACTCTGCAAAACCTGGCCACTCATAAGCAAAGGGTGAGTGGTTGATTATTTTTTCGCGACAAGGAATATGATTGTGTTTTGAATGCATGAAATTGAACGAGATTTTTGGCGCCCCAATCCAATATCAAATTGAGATCCTGTGAAAGAGATATCTGCATCGCCCTGCGTTTGCTTTTCAAGTCGGGTTGAGAGATTGATTTGAGAACCTGAAAACTGGAGTGAAGGGTACTATCGTCCGCATAACTATGAATGGGATTGGTTGTGAAAGAAAGAAGGTCGTTGATGTGAAGAAGAAACAAAGTTGGTGCTAGTACTAAACCCTGAGGCACTCCAGCATTAATTTCGTGAAAGCTTGAAGAGTGGCCATCAACAATAACTGATATACGTCGATTAGAAAGATTACTGAAGAGCGAAGAGCAAAGTTTAGTTGGAAGACCGTAGGATGAAAGTTTATTGAGAAGTGCGGCATGCCAGACCTGATCAAAAGCTTTAGATATATCAAGAGCAACGATCTGGGAGTCACCTAAAAACTCCAGAGACTTGTTCCAGTTGTGTGAAACGAAGGAAAGAAGATCTGCTGTAGATTTCTTGTGACGAAATCCGTATTGCCTGTCATGTAAAATTTTATGTTTTTCTAAATACCTAAGAATTTGCGAGTTAATGAATTTCTCCATTACTTTACAAAGCATTGAGAAAAGTGAAATAGGTCCATAGTTGGATGAAAGAGATTTAGATCCTTTCTTGGGAATAGGTTGGACACGTGCAGCTCTCCAGCTGTCTGGAAAAATACCCGCGTCATAGAAAATTCAAAAGAGCCTAGTTAAACTGGTGCAAGTTCAGGAGAACATTTTTTAAAGCGATTGCTGGTAATCCATCTAGCCCGGACGATTCTTTGGTGTTATAAGAAATCCCTTGATCTTGTTCACATCTTGCTTTATTTTCGAGAAGAAAAAAAAATAAAACCACTTTATTTCGTGTTTAACATGGATTTTGGATCTCTGTAACTAAACATAATTTACCTACTTTTTTTCACCAGTAGTCATTATTTGTTCTTAGTAACAATTTCTCAAATTTTGGACGTCTTCGTTTGGCCCACCCTGATGTATATTAACCATACGTTCCCTAAAAAAGTAGTTATTAATTAATAAAAATATTAGAAAAACAAAAAAATGTATTGAGTTATTGCAGAAAAAAATATTTTAAAAATCTAGTAAATAAAAAAACTTGTACATATTTCTTTTATTTTATTAAAAACATCTTTCTTTTGTAGCAATTTTTCATACAAGGAAAAATACAGTTATTAGTTTGTTTTTAAGCAAAAATTAAATTTTTGGCAAAATCGTGTAGATATTTAATACTCGCATTCTAAATTTTGGATCATGCCAAACCCTTTAAAAAAAAAATGTATAATAAATTAGAAACAAGTTTTTCGTGTAACGCCAACAAACTGTGTACAGTAAGGATATTAAAAGAGTTTCCCCACTTTATCCTTTATATGGGACAAGATATCGAGATGGGGTAAAAATTAGGTAAAAAACTACTCTTTGGCATAAAAATAATTTTGGTCACGTGGCCTGAAGCCAAGAGGCACTACTAACTTTTTTTGGTAAATGGAAAGAAGGCTCATGTAGCACCTTGTTTTAAAGGTCGTTTGCTTCTCTACCCATCGTCGTTATATTTTTAAGAATCGGTTTAGTCGTTCTAGAGTTACAAGCGTTTAAAGTTTATCTAAAATATCAAGAAGTAGTTTAAGTGACACCCTTTTACCCTAATTTTACCCGATCTCTATATCTTGTCCCATTCAAAAGATAAAGTGGGTAGTGGGGGAAACTCTTTTAATGTCCTTACTGTATATAAATAATATTAGCATAAAATGCAAATTAGTAGACATTTTATGCTATACTTATGATCTACAACGATATTTATGGGTATACAATTTAAATCTGCAAAGACTGTAACAAAATTGTTAATAATAGTTCCAATTTTTAACTATTATTTTTAATTCTTCTAAATCATTTTCATGGTAAATATCTAAAGTAATAAAAATTACATTTTATTTCTTGTAAATAAATTTTTCCCATTTATTTTTAAATACACTAGCATAGAGTTTCCAGAAAGATCCTGCCAATCGGATTGTATAATGAAATTCGTGTCTAGGCGAATATTATTCCATGGCCATAATAGAGAGAAAATCCGCTGTCAAAATATTTTCAAATAAAGGATTTAAATTTATCGTTTAAAAATATAATATACAGGCAATATTTGCTTTTGCAATAACCATTTAAAAACGTAATGACACATCCAATTTTTATCAAATGGTTATTTTTTAAATTGAAATGGTTTTGTATTGATTTATTTTTTGTTTAAATAACTTTAAAAAAACAAATTGTTTCCTACGGTAATCATATAATTATTTAATCAATCACTTAGTTTTTATTAGATATAGTAGAAATTTTTTTAAATAATATGGGAAAAAAAGCGTACATTTAAGAATATAAAACACAATCATGTTCCTTGTCGCGAAAAGAGTCATCAAATACTCATCCTGTACTTATGAGCGGCCAAGTTTTACAGAGCAAAGACACCTTCAATCTTGTGGGCGTCACATTTGAAAGTAACCTTAACTGGCATAAACACATTGTATCTATAGCCACGGCAGCTTTAAAAAGCTTGGATTTCTGTTTCGAGCCAAAAAGTATTTTTTCGCTTCTAATTTATACACTTTATATGTGTCCCAAATCCAACCTCCCTTGGAATATTGTTCTCATATCTGGGGCATGGCGTCCCCCACAACCCTAAGCACTCTTAATTCTATTCAAAGAAGAGCTATTCGTCTCATTAATGATCCTTTACTTACAGAAAGGCTCCCCTCTCTTGCCCATCGTCGGGCTGTGGGGGATTTATCGCTTTTTATGGGTACTTTCATGGCTTCTGCTCTGAAGAATTGTCCAGTATAGTTCCTCCACTCACGGTTCACAACAGAGAAACTCGTGGTTCCGCGCGTATGCATCCTTATTCGGTCCAACTGGACAGGCGCCGAACTTCTCACTTTGTTCGTTCTTTTATCCCTAGAGTTTCTAGATTGTGGAACCTGCTACCCGCAGAGGTCTTTCCTTCCCCCAAATCTTCAAGTATTTAAGTCCCGTGTCAACAAACTCCCTCTTACCTCGCTTAAGACACCAACGGTAAGTTAGTATTTAGGCTTTTAACCTTAGTGGTTTGTCCAAAGATAAAAAAACTTTTGGTTGATTTATTCATCATATTGTTTTATAAAAACAATACTAATTATTGAAAGCGGTCCTAGTATTACTTCTTTGTTTGATTGGTACAAAAGAAAACCGCATTTTCATAATTATACAAGGCGATTAAACTTAAGTCGACACTATATCTAACTTTTTAATTACAGATACGAGGTCGGTTCAATTAGTTTTTTTGTTAATAAACATGCTGTTGAATATTGCAAGAAAGGTTCTTTTGATTAGATGAAACGCTTCATATGTTATCACCATTTGAAAAATCTATATAAAAGTTCAATGTTTAATTGTTTTGGAAAAATAGACATATTCAAGATTTTAAAAGTAAACTAAAATTAATTAATACTTAACAAGAAAGTGTTTTTGCAAGCAGTAAAAATTATCTAACAAAACTGAAATAGAAAAAAATCCTTACTGCTTGTAGTTTTGGACCTTGCAGTGCAAGAAAATTACAGGAGTTTTTTCCTATGTTAATGTTGGTAAAATTAATTAAATGTAATGCGCTATGCAGGGCTTTTTAAGGTTGGTACTTTCCTTTATGTATAAAACGCAAGAAAAAAAGAAAATGTTTTAAATAAAATTATGCCCGAAAATGCTTTCTTTTCAAGATATAGGGTAGGTATTAAAGTTTTAAGAGAAAAAAATGCATTTTTTATTTAAACTCTCCTCTACCACTCCAGATATTTTTACAAAATTTGGTACACCTATTTTGGTTACTATTTTACATTTTTTGCTCTAAAAGTAGAAAAAAATATCAGTGGCGTTAGAACAAGACTAGTATTGAATTTTTTGAAGAAAAATATAGTACGCCGCTGCTTTTTCTTCGAATCAGTATTATTTTTATAATACTTAGTATTTTGAGGATAGGTTGGATTTTTGGTATTTTTTGTAGGACATACGGTTTTCGTTTTAAAAATAAAATCTTCAAGTTTTTAAGTCCTGTGTTAACAAACTTCGTCTTATCTCGCTTAAGACACCCATCGTTCGTTGGTATTTAGGCATTTAGCCTTTGTGAATTGTTTAAAAATTTAAAAAAATACTTAAAATTATATTAGTAAGGAGTTTTTTTGTGAGAATTTGGTGTCTTGGTATTTTTTGTACGGCTAACAGTTTTCGTTTAAAAAATAAATGTAATTTTAATGCATGGCCAAATAAATATAGTCTAATTTGGTGTTTTTCACATTACACGAGATATTCTCTTTGCTTTAAGTTTACTATTATTAATTTTCTTTGGTAGAGAGGAGCTTAACTGTAAATTTTCAGTCACAGGTATACCTAAAAATATGATTTTTTATAGACAGTGATTTTAACCTGTTAATGTAAATTTAAGTATTATCTAATAAAAGAACGACAACGTCATGTTATACACAGTTTAGCCATTTACACAACAGTTTATTTAATAAATATGTGAAAAGATACCATTTCTAGTTTAGCCATTCACAGGTAATTTTTAAACTGTTAACAGATCGTAAATGTAAAATGGTATTCACAATAAACAATTCACTGGTAGTGATTTTATGCTCATCTCTATAACTATAGTATTATGGGGCGTTAAATGTAAAACCAATTAATAATGTACCATGTGGATCAATAATTTAAGTTTTGATTTTAAGTAAGTTAACAGTTAATTTAAACTAAATTTTACTATAGTTTAGAAGTAAAACCCTCAAAAACTTGGCAAAAGTAAGGAAAAGAGAAATGCTAAGACGGAACTTAAATGGGATGTTTTTCAAGAGGTTTCATCACCCATTCAGTGAAAAGCTAGAAATTGTTTTCTCAAGCGAAGGAAAACCGAGGGTGTGTTTATATCTCTCTTTCAGTTTACTTTTTATGTGTCAGTTAATTCACTTTTACCTCTTAGTGCCGTTACTGAACATTGACGCCTTTTTATAATGAATTTAATTTGCCCCCAAAAAAGTTTTAAAATTAGTCACAGGCCCCCTGTTTGTATCTTTACGTGTATAATAATGGTAAAAACATATTTTTGTGCTTTGGTGTAAATAACATTAGTAAAAGTCCACTATAATTCACTAACGTCAGCGATTTGTAGCGAATGTGATTATTCATAACGAGAATAAAATACGTGTAGCCGCCCTAATTTTGCGACTTTGTGATGTTAAAGCTACCAATCTAAGTGGCTTTTATAAGGTTATTGGATTTTCGTAATAAAGAAGCTACTATGACCAAAAAGTTCCTATCTTTTGTTATTGTTATTCATGTTTATTTTTATTCTTTTTAATATACAGCCCAAGGCTTGTCGGTCCGAGATTTATGAAAAAATATAAAAACATCAAAAAAAAAAAACAAAATATATTAGTAATTTATGTAACAGACCGTAAAGAAAGACATTGGCATGTGTTGCATAATGTACTTTTTCTACGAATGTAATAAATTTTTCAAATTACATTTTGTTCATACTTTAGTTATCTATATTTGTTAATTGGACACGAGGGCCCCAAGGGCAATGAGAAAGCTAATAAATTGGTAAAGCAGGGGGCTGGCAGGACAATGATAGGTCCCAAGCCTTACTGTGGCATTCTGTCATGCCAAGTTAAGTCATCAATTAGATCGTGGATAATAAGGGACTCCCAAGACTGGTAAATAAGAACACCAGGACAGGTTCAAGCAAAAAATGCATAAAGGCAAACTTGCCCAAATTTACAAAAAACAGTGGGACAGCTAACAGATCATTGCAGACTAAATAAACACCTGGAAACTATGGACTTGGGTGAAGAAAACCAATGCAGGTTCTGTCAGGGAGAAGAAGAAACCGCAAAACACGTATAGTGCTATTGTAAAGTCATTTGTGTTTGCAGTGTGCAAGGCTGTTTGAGAAAAACCCCAATGTGGCAAGATTAACCAAAGGGTGAGTTTTAAGCTTGCCAAGCTTGATTAAAAGGACCGGCTTGAATAGCTTGCCTTAACATATAGATGGAGCATACACAATAAACCTTAGCAGGTTGCAGTAATAAGAGATATAATTAGCTGACTTAATCTAATCTAAGTTAATTTATTTACAGCCATTACTTTGCAACACAAAATTAAGGCTAAAGAACTAAAAAACCTTGGGATGAAATTTATAATGACTTGATTTTTGTTTCGTTTACCTTGCGTTTACTGTCACATTGCATAATTTTGCAACAAATTAAATTTTAGTAGACATTAAAACAAAATGCTTATTTGAAAACTAAAATAGAATGTCCAACTGCAAAAAAAAAAAAATTAGTGTTGTAGCATTTTATGTAGTGTACTAAAACGGGGTAGTTTATCTTTAAAATAACGGTTACTGGTAAAATCAAATTATTTGCAACTTTTATAGCAATCTGACCCACTGTGCGTCGGTTTTAATTAGATTTAATCGAAAGCTCAAAGCTTGGATGAAATTTAATATTTCATGTATTTGGTCAAATTCGATATTTGGAAATTGCTTTCGTTGGTTTATATGTTTTTTAACCAGCATCAACTTACCCACAAGGTAGCAAGCTCTAATACGAATTTAATCCACAACTACATTTTCCTATTATTATTTGAATTAAATTGAGGTTCTAAATTTTCTACATATATAGAAAATCAGAACATTTAAAGGATAATAAGTGAAGTGCGTAGGGTTTATTCTTATAGGCGAGACATTTTTGGCTTTGGTGAATCCATGCGATGGTATAACGTCAAGTTAACTAAGAGAAGTTTCTACAATTAAAATACTTTTTTAACATTAATGTGTTTTTTTATCTTTGGACAAACCACGAAGGCTTAAAGCCTAAATACTAACGTACCGTGGGTGTCTTAAGTGAGGTAAGAGGGAGTTTGTTGACACGGGACTTAAATATTTGAAGATTTGGGGGAAGGAAAGACCTCCGCGGGCAGCAGGTTCCACAATCTAGAAACTCTAGGGATAAAAGAACAAACAAAGTGAGAAGTTCGGGGCCTGTCCAGTTGAACCGTACAGGGATGCATACGCGCGGATCCACGAGTTTCTCTGTTGGGAACCGTGAGTGGAGGAACTATACTGGACAATTCTTCTCAGCAGAAGCCATGGAAGTACCTATAAAAAAGCGATAAATCCCCCACAGCCCGACGATGGGCAAGAGAGGGAAGCCTTTCTGTAAGTGAAGGATCATTAATGAGACGAATAGCTCTTCTTTGAATAGAATCAAGAATGCTTAGGGTTGTGAGGGACGCCATGCCCCAGATATGGGAACAATATTCCAAGGGAGGTCGGATTTGGGACACATATAAAGTCTATAAATTAGAAGCGGAAAAATACTTTTTGGCTCGAAAGAGAAATCCAAGCTTTTTTAAAATACTTTATATATTTAAGTTTAATAAACTTGTACTTAAAATGAGGTAAATAAAGTAACAAAAATTACCGCCTATGGCTGTTTTCCAATTAAATAAAGTCTTTGGTGGTCGAAAATATCACACCAAGGCCTATGGCTTTTTTTCGATTACATATAGCACGCTAGTGATAATAGCAATCTGCAGCGTTTACGGTGGTAGTAAAGAATATTTGCGTTGTTGGAAGTATTCTTTGATGGTCTAAAATATTACACAATGATTACGATAAAAGTAAAAAAATGCGCAGTAGGGCAATGTTCAATATAATAGCAAATTTGACATTTTAGTAATAAACGGTGTATAAAATATTATTGGCAACAAGAAATTCCAGACTACTTGATAAAATTCATAAATTTTAAAGCTTTTACGAAATCGTTTTTTTCCTAAAAGTATTTCCCAAACCAGTACCTAAATAAAATTTAAACTTTCGACAGAAGTTCTTGAGGAGAGTCCTTCCATCAAGATAAAAATAACATGAGTTGTTTATGGCTTGCTTTTAGCATCTCGGTATTTTTCCTTTTTTCCCACGAAGTTACCGAAAATCTGTTTTGTGTAACTGAATTATATCCCTTTTTTAGCTGTGCCTTTCAGCGATTTTCCGTGCAGTTGGGTTCGTATATTTACGACTTGATTCTTTAATAAGCAACTGGATTTTAAATCAAAGCAAGGTTCCAAGTACTTATATTATAATAAAATAAAACTACATACAGCGTGTCTACTTAAGTTCGCACCATGTGGAAAACTTTTTATAAGTATTTTAATGAAAAATAAATATTCTTTTTAAAAAATTCTTGTTAGTTCTGGTTAGTAAAAAAAAAATATTTTAGTAAAAGAAAAAATATTTTCTTTGTAAAATTAATAATAAAAAGGTTTTCCATATGGTACGAACTTAAGTAGACACGCAGTATTATATGCATATTAGAACTAAAAAATATATTACCAGTTTTATCGTCAATAAGTATATAGAACAAACATTTTTGTACGGTTAATAAAAGCTTTTTACATGCCCATAATTACTTATAAAATATTAGCCATTAGAAAAAAATATTTGTAAAATTGGAAGCTAAAAAGTTTTAATATATTTAAGTTATGTATATAAGTTATTTTTAGCTACTTTAAATAGGTTAAATTAGAATATTAAAGATACATAAAAAAAGGTAATTTAATATTATAAAAAAGAATGGAAGCTCATGACATGGTACTTAGATAAAACTTTTGATTTTAAATAAATGTTCTATAACTTTTTTATATATTTTTAAATAATTAAAATTTGTCTGTGTTTTCTTGGTTTTAATAAAATACTTATTTAAGTAAATACATATTTATTTTAAAATACTGCAATAAATGTTTTTGTTCTTTTAAAAACTTTTTATTTTTTAAATTTAAAATTTAAGCGGTATTAAATATTTAAAAATGTAATAAATTTATGGAAAAAGGGATTATTTAAATTAAAAAAAAATAACCAGTTTAAAAGAAAAGCAAGCAAAATTAATTAAGAATTTGCTTAATTTTATTTTGTACTTTGTCTTATTCTAAATTAAATATACAGGGTACTTTTATTGCGATAAGAAAATTTATTGACGTATTCCTGAGCCAATTTTATAAGAAGCAAGTTCATAGAAACATAGGTCCAAAAATGTTTTCAAGATAGAGTTTGTTAACCTATAAAAACAAAATCGATTTTTAATAATATGTTTAATATTCCTTATCCGATTTTTATAAAATTTGGCTGTGGTATTTGTTCTAATAGGTGGTTAATTAAACTAAATTTTAATTTTAATTAGTGAAACCAGTGGCAGCGTGGGACGCAACTTTTATATTTTTTATGAAATTGACGTAGAAATGGGATATATATATATATATATATATATATATATATATATATATATATATATATATATATATATATATATATATAAAATATTTTACTCCCTTTAAAGACAGTTAAAAGAAAACGTCCTGATTCTCTATGCTATCCACCACGACTCTCTCCCCAGACCGGTTTCGCCTGCCTTACAGGACTCCTCAGTGAGGCTGTATCGAGTCGTGGTGAATAGCATAGGAAACCAGCGTCCTCTTATTAGACAAGTTTCGTTGTCCAGCGGTAGGATATTAAATCCTGCCGTTGATGCCCTACTGAAATCGCATTCAGTAAATACGAGCATCAATTGTAGCGGGATGGCTATGTATGTTAAAGCAAAAGGAAAAATTCCCCACTGTCTTGGTGGTGGATAGCATAGAGAATCAGGACGTTTTCTTTTAACTGTCTTTAAAGGGAGTAAAATATTTTGTATCATACACACCAAGACAGTGGGAATTTTTCCTTTTGCTTTAACATACATAGCCATCCCGCTACAATTGATGCTCGTATTTACTGAATGACGGCATCAACGGCAGGTTTATATCCTACCGCTGAACAAGGAAATACTTTGTATCATACACCAAGACAGTGGGGAATTTTCCTTTTGCTTTAACATACATAGCCATCCGCTACAATTGATGCTCGTATTTACTGAATGCGATTTCAGTAGGGCATCAACGGCAGGATTGAATATCCTACCGCTGGACAACGAAACTTGTCTAATAAGAGGACGCTGGTTTCCTATGCTATTCACCACGACTCGATACAGCCTCACTGAGGAGTCCTGTAAGGCAGGCGAAACCGGTCTGGGGAGAGAGTCGTGGTGGATAGCATAGAGAATCAGGACGTTTTCTTTTAACTGTCTTTAAAGGGAGTAAAATATTTTGTATCATACACCAAGACAGTGGGGAATTTTTCCTTTTTGCTTTAATATATATATATATATATATATATATATATATATATATATATATATATATATATATATATATATATATATATATATATATATATATGTGTAGAGTCATTCCGGGAGTATATCCGGTATATGGTAAATTTTAGAAAAGATCTAAGACCAAGTATCCATTGTATTTGAGACATTCCCGAAATTGATGTTCTAGAAGAGAAACTTGCAAAAGAAAGGCAGCATTTTTGTGCTTTAGCTGCAAAAAGGCCATTTGCTTGCAGTGTTCCAAAAATGCTGCCTCCCTCGTTGCAATAGCGACATAGATGTATAAATTATTTACTATATTTTACGTTTTACAAGTTTTTTTACATTTTGGTACAAGGTTATTATTTGTGTTTTTCCTTGTACCTTTATAACCGTTGAATATAAATTTTTGCCCAAAATAATGATTTGCCATGTATTTCGGGCCAAAGTTTAATATTATTTAAGAGAACCACATTTTGATTATTATTATGTATTTTTCCTTTTTTTTATAAAGTTTTTTGAAACAATATATACACATTTTGTAGTAAGATACCAAAATAAGAAATATTGTACAATATATTAATTACCATATAGGGAATCTCAGAAGTCGAGTTACCGACTTCGAGTTACCTTTAGGGAAATTTAGATGTCACCAGTTAATGGTTAAGACCTGAAGACCTTTTATTTGCTCCCCATTTTTTTTTAATTAAAACCTTTTTATTTACTTTAGGATCCCCCTTTAAAATAACAAACTTCCGCCGGCAAAAAAAAATAACAACACTCCTTTTACAATGAAGCGTTATTACAAAGGTTTATCATTTTTTAGTAACCTTAACCCCTAAATGAGTTTTAAGCTAAACTAAAATCCTAATAATATAAATACGTGCAGCAACTGAGGACATTGAAGGTGGGAAACATTTGGGAAATAGCCTAAGTTTGTCTGCATGCGGATATTCCTTGTTTAGTTAAACATGGAATGTCGCGATATGTGGTTATGACCTTATTTTGCAGGATAATTAAAAACTAATATTTGCCCTACATAACGTTGTTAAATCATAAGATTTAGTTAAAAGGTTTAATGTTTTCATAAGCAAATATATTTTAGTCTTTTATTTATTTTTACAGTATTAAGCTGCACGTGCTCAACTTATTTTCAAGAAAGGATCTAAATCTCTTTCATCTAACTATAGCCAATTTCAATTCTCTCAGTTCTTTGTAAAGTAATGAAAAAATTCTTTAATTCACAAATTCTAAAGTATTTAGAAAAACACAAAATTTTGCATGACAGGCAATATGGATTTCGCCACAAAAGATCTACAGCAGATCTTCTAACCTTCGTATCACACTGCTGGAATAAGTATCTTGAGTTTCTAGGTGAGTCCCAGATCGTTGCTCTTGACCAGCTTTTAACCAGGTCTGGCATGCCGCACTTCTTAATAAACTTCCCTCCTATGGTCTTTCAACTAAACTCTGTACTTGGCTTTCTAGTTATCTATCTGATCGACGTATATCAGTTATTGTGGACGGCCATTCTTCAAGCTTTCACCAAGTAAATGCTGGAGTGCCTCAGGCCTCAGTTCTATCACCAACATTGTTTCTTCTTCACATCAACGACCATCTCGCGTCCACAACTAATTCTATTCATAGCTTCGCCGACGATAGTACCCTTCACTCCAGTTTTCAGGTTCTTAAACCCATCACTAAACTTGATTTGGACAACAAACGCAGAGCGATGCAGATATCTCTTTCGCAGGATCTTAATTTAATATTGGATTGGGGCGCCAAAAATTCCGTCCATTTTAATGCATCAAAAACTCAATCATTTTCCTTGTCGCGAAAAGAGTCATCAAATACTCATCCTTTCCATCTTTTGAGCCAAAAAGTATTTTTCCCCTTCTAATTTATACACTTATGTATGTGTCCCCAATTCGGCCTCCCTTGGAATATTGTTCTCATGTCTCGGGCATGGCGTCCCCCACAACCCTAAGCATTCTTGATTCCATCCAAAGAAAAAGCTATTCGGCTCATTAATGATCCCTCACTTACAGAAAGGCTTCCTCTCTCTTACCCATCGTTGGGCTGTGGGGGATTTATCGCTTTTTATAAGTACTTCCATGGCTTCTGCTCTGAAGAATTGTCCAGAATAGTTCCTCCACTCGCGGTTCCCACCAAGAGAAACTCGTGGTGCCGTGCGTATGCATCCCTATACGGTCCAACTGGACAGGCCTTGAACTTCCCACTTTGTTCGTTCTTTTATTCCTGGAGTTTCTAGAATGTGGAACCTGCTGCCCGCGGAGGTCTTTCCTTTCCCCCAAATCTTCAAGTATTTAAGTTCCGTGTCAACAAACTCCCTCTTACCTCGCTTAAGACACCCACGGTACGTTAGTATTTAGGCTTTTAGCCTTCGTGGTTTGTCCCAAGATAAAAAAAAGCTTAAAGTAAAAACACATAGATCAATTAAAAAAGGTCTTTTAAAAGTTTGGAAAAAATACTTTTTGAAGCTTGTAACATATTTTTGATTTTTTAAATTTTTTATTTCCAAACTAGAAATAATATTTTTGATCATATTTCTTGTGTAAAATTGTTACTTAGATTATTTTTTTTTGTTTATTTTTACGTGTAACTAAAATCCATCTTTTGACGTTAAAATAACGTGATTTAAGCCCATCTAGTTCTCCGAAACCGATCGGCTTAGCTGATACAGACATTAAACATAAAAAATATATATATTTTTTTATTATGCTTATTAATTTAAATGTTTAAAAATATACAGACAGGTCCACGCTACTAGAAACATACTCTGGGGACTGATAAATTTACTACTGCCCGCTTCGATACTTACCACGTATTTTGCAATAAAGGTCGTAAGGTATAGAACTCGCAAAAACGATGCGATAAAATTGTGAAATATTTTTTCATTACAAGCTGAGATCTCGTTCGTTTAGTCATGCGAATATGTTTATTAATCGAAGCGGACAGTAGTAAATGCATCAGTTCCTAGTGTATGTTTCTAGTAGCGTGGACTCTATCTGTATAAGCCACAAAAAAAAATTACACGGGGTTTACTGTAAAATTTATTGTTAAAACAAAAGCATTTTTTGTGTGTCAATACAAATAATAACACCCTTTAAAACATAAAAGGGTAATTGCATGTCAGTAGCAGAATTATTTTAAAAGGTCTATACTTAAAATTTGCTCTAGTTTATCTTTACGGTATACACTAAAGTTTCGTAAACTTAATAAAAGTATATACCTTTTATAACATTTAAAAAAGCGATAAAAAATCTAGGTTGATGATAGATTATAAAGCAAAAGGAAACTTTTGTTAGGCTTATTCAGACTGAGGCTTATTTTTACAGAATAATAGTAGTTGCAAATAGATTAAAAAAGACAAATAATTATTTTTAAAATTTAACAGTCCGCGGTTTTCTTGAGAAGTATTAGTTAACCAGTAGTTATGTTAACCTCTAAATCTACGTATGAGTTAATTATCGGTTATCGGTTTTTCTTTGGTTTCAAAAAGGTTATTTTTTAGTTAAAAAAATTTTTAAATGGGGTTAAATGGATTTTTATTATATTAACATCGGGTAAAATTTGGATAAAGGGTGTCACTTAAACTACCTTTTGGCAAAAAAATAATTTTGGTTACGTGGCGTAGTGCCATAAGCAAGCTAGTAACTACTTTTTTAAATGTAAAGGGAGGTCACGTGATATCTTATTTTAAACGCCCCTTGTTTCTCTACCTAACTCCACTTTGCTTTAAAAATTGGTTTAGCCGTTTTAGACTCACACGCCAATGCTATTAAAACGGTACTCTTTGTACGGTATTTAGGCCAAGTTTTAAACGTCTGTCTGGAACGGCTAAGACGATTTTCAAAAACGCAGTGGCGTTGAGTAGGAAATCAAAGGGCCTTTAAAACAAGATGTTACATGATCCACCTTTTTATAAAAAAAATGCTAGTTCCCTCTTGGCACTAGGCCACCTAACGCAAAATTATGTTTATGCCAAAAAGTAGTTTAAGTGACACCCTTTACCTTAGTTTTGCCTGATCTCGATATCTTGTCCCATTTAAAAGATAAAGGAGGAGGAGTTTTAATATCCTCACTGTTAAGACAATCAGTGTAAACTTTAAGTTAGTGGGCCCGGCTGGTTTGCTACCAACCTAATAAAATAAAATACTAACCTATAGTTTTTAACCTATAGCAAAAACGTAAATGTAAAACTCGCTTTAGGTAAACTAATACTAAACAAAACCAGTCTGGATACTAAAGTTTACCGGACTTGTGTGTGACTAAACCGTGTTTAAGTTAAATTAAAATTTAGGATAAACCAATATTCTTTAAAAAGGTTTGCACAATTACTTGCCAAAAATAGCAATTTTAGTTTAACTAAGTCGGCCAAAATCTACCAATTTAAAAACAATATTTTGCATGTCATTTCTTTCAAGTTAAAATAATATACCTATGAACTAATCAATTCTCTTTAATTTTTATTATGAAGATAAGGCTTCAAAACTACGAATTAACTTATACATTTTGTAGTATAAGCGTCCAGTCATTTATCCATAAATGCTATTTGATTAGCGATAAAAATATTGCGACATCTGGTACATTAGTACACATACTAATTGTTAAATTAAAAGAAAGGTAGACATACGTATTTCTACTACCCCACCTTAGACACGTGACAACTGTCACATAGAGCTCTTATAAAACATATTTCTTGTGAAGTTTAGCGCAGTTGTGAGTTAGTTTTTAAAGCTGTTTATTAGTTTAAAATATTGTGACCGTAAAAAATGGCTTCAAAAAAAGAAAAAGAATTGATAAATGAGTTTTGCTGAACGTTGTGTTAGAATCTTGCAAAACTTCAAATAGAATTGTGGAACTAGATGAAAATGGAAATCCAATAAGTGATGGTACTGAGACAACTTCATCAATAAATTCAGTAGATGACAACCAGCCAGGAACTTCAAAGAAATCAGAAGAAGATAACCAACAAGAAACCTCAACCGTAAGTTGTGTTGCTCCTCAAGAACATTTTGCCGCTTTTAAGGAAGCTATTCAATACTTTGCCATTAATGAAACACTGTATGTTGCACACAATAACAAAATCCTTTCATTTGAGGGATTTTTTTCCGAAGATCTACGCCCTTTTCAAAAGAATTAAATATTATTTTGCAACAAATTAGTCAGACAAGAGATGCTCAAGAACATAATTCTGAAGAACATCCTTTTCCAAATAATATTGATGTAGCCAACAATAATGTGGTTGATATACCTAATAGCCACATTCCTGCCGAGATCTCTGACTACAGCATAGATTTCGATAAAGCCATAAGACGCCTTTTGCAGCTTAATGGAAATGAACATGTTTTGTTTAGTGCACGACCAATTGAACACATTGCTCAAAACCAAACTGGCGTGGAAGATGATAGGACCATAAACACTGAAGAACTGTTTACCGACGAAAATGGCTCCACTGTTAATGATGATGATGACAAAGAAAATATTTCACCAGAATTCGATCCTAATTACCATCCTGATCTTCGATTAAGAAATTCTTATGTATACCATGCTGCTATGTACTATGAGAGATGTTTTGGATATTTCGTGATGATAATTCTGTGCCTCTTTGTTTTCTTCCTATGGTACGTGGTTATTTTTGAAAATAAAAATGTAATTTCAAGGAAATTAAAGAAATTAACAATACTAACAGGAGTGTAATGCCAACCCAGCTATTGAAAAATTTAACTTCTGAAGTTAATGACACTATTAATAGTGATAATGACACCGCTACTAGTGGTGCTGTCGATAATACTAGTGAGGCTCTTTTAAGATTTCAAATGGAAAAACCAGTCCCAGCTTGGAAACCATTCTTTGTTATTTTGCTAATGATTATATACATTTTCTTTTGGTTTTTGTAAATCATTTTTAATATATTTTTTAAATTTTAAACTTACATTGTTACAAAATTTGGTATATATTAGTTTTAAAGTTTTTAAGAGACTAAGTTATTTTCTAAAAATAGTTTTATGTTTAAAATGTTTTCTATAATAATTAAAGAAATTTAATTTTATTTTATAAAATGAATAACATATATATTTAGATTAGTTGTCAAGTATTATATTTATAGATTAAATACACAAAAAATTTATAATAATGTAAACATACCAACAAAAAAATAAAAAAATAACCTAAACATGACCGCTAGCTTTATTTATTTTAAAAACTACGAATATTATGATATACTCCTCAAACAAAATACCGCATATCCTCAGGTTTTTCTAAATTCTTTTCAATTAATTAAGTAAAAAAATATTAGGAATAAGTAAGGGTATATTTAAATTACAAATGTAATTCTTTTAACAGCACATTATAAGGGCCATTACGAATGATTTTTTAACTTTTGATTATCCCTATAAAATTTATTGTTAACACCAAATTATAACGGTTACACTGAAGTTTTAGCTTCACTTTTTTAATATTTTTTCTTCATAGCATAAATATTAAAAGAAATATGGACATTTTATTCAAAGCGTTTTTGTACTGAAGTTTATAATAAATGGGCATATGCCATAATTTTTGTAAGAAGTGTATTTATAGTGTACACTTTACCTGTTATCACACAGACATTAAATTAAAAAAAATTATTACCGTTTAAGGAAATAATAAAAGTTTATTACCATTTGATTAAGTAAGCATATTATTTAATGATAGGCAAATTATGCAATATTTGATAAGCTCTTTTAATATTAATTTCTTAATAACTTATACAATTAAATTTTTGTAATTACTATTAACCATAAGGTAATAAAAAAGAATAACAATAAAATGAAACATATTTAAATATTTACGCTTACGAGGAAAAAATTGTAAAAGAGAGTAATATAATTGCTGGAAATTCTACAATTATTTGTAATGAAATAGACGCCTGCTACCCATTGTAACATATAAAAATAAAGTAATTTTGAAAACCTTTTACAATAGCCACTACTTAATGCAATAATTATACCATAAGCAATTGTAAAATACAAGGTCTTTGGCCCGTATGAATAAAAAGAAGCAAATGCTTTTGCTTATACGTAAAAGATATAGAAGGATTTACTTCAAACGTATGAATAAAGTCAAGCATTTGCTCTAAAGTGCAGTATTTGCTTACTGAAAAGTGATGCTGCTTTTTAGTAACATCACATTTCTATAAGTAAAGACTCACACTTCTAAGCAAATGCTTGACTTTATTCAAAAGTTTGAAGTGAATCCTTTTATATCATAAGCATCCGCTTTTATTTATAAGCCAAATCATTTGCTTTTTTATTCATAATATGGTCCCTTATGTCGAAAAACGACCTTTTTTTCAAACATTTTCATTCCTCTATTTTTGTGGTGTGGTGGAGGCAACTGCCTATGTTGCCTATGCTTAAATCCAGCACTGACAACTTGTAGTAAACACTACACTGCACAAACGTAAAGACTCGAATTTTAAATTCTACAAAAATAAAAGAGAACAAAACTTCTTAATGCTTGTAATTTCTTTGCACTGCAAGGTTGCATCTGTCTCTTAAGAAGTAGCAATGTCTAATAAAAGTAGTAGCTTATTGTCCATTACGTCCTCTGTCGACAGTAAATCTGGGTTGGCAAAACCAGTATTTATCTGAAATTTGTTAATAATGATCAATGCAGCAACAAAACGTCAGTACTCTTTACTATAATATATGTGCTACAGTAATGAAGCACGTCCTTTTCTTTAATACATCACACACTGCTACATAAAGCTTTCTAAAATAGTGTAGGCTCCACCAGCTTCATAGATGGTACGTCTTTAAACAAAAATTGTTAAATAAAACTACATTCGTTGTGCTACAATTTTTTCCGTAAGTAAAATAAAAATAAATAATAAATTTTGCATCAATATAAGATAGAACAACAAAAAGTGTAGCTCTCATATTTTTTGGGTTAAAATTTTTGGTCCTACAATTATTATCATCATTATTATACTGCTTGAGCAAACAGTTTTAGTCCATCGGCGAGTAATAGAATAACAAGAAAAGCAGTATTAGTCACGCATGTTTACATGCCGGGATTTAGTTAGATTGTCTCTTTTCCTCACATTGCCTATGTGGTTTGTTATTTAGCTCAACCTGTACATAATAAAACTAAGTTGATAAAATGTTCGTGCCGATAAACCTAAAAGGAGTCCCGATACGATAAAGGGACTTATATAGTGTAATAGCCCTTTATCCCCCTCGAACAAAATAGTTCCCGTATTAACCTAAAGGGCGTATTTTAAGATATAAGGGCTTTTCCAACCCTTTAACTTGGAAATTAAGTGTAGTGGCGCCATTTGTTGTCGAGTATTTGAACTTCTTTCAAAACAACGGTTACGTTTCGAAAGGTGCTGCGAGCAATTGCAGCATGTGTAGTAATGGCGCAAAATTTAAAATTCCAATTTCAATGAAGTCTTAAATTACATTTGTTACTATAATAAAGTTATTAAATTTTGTGTATTTATATAGCAGTAGGTAACTTTTATTTTGAAGTTAAAGCGACATAATAAATAGTTATTTATTATAAATTTAAAAAATTATCCAATTAAATTAGCCTTTAGTTTTACAACTAACAAAGCGCAAGTACAAACTATAAAATATTAAAGCATCAACCTCAAAGAATCCTGGTTCTCTAACGGTCAGCTATATGTAGCTTGCTGAAGAGTAGGAAATTTGGCAAATTTATATTGTTGTTTATAAAAAAGTAGTGTAAATAATGAGAAAATGTTTTCAATCATTTTTTTACTTTTTACGTCATAGCTTTTTTTATTTTAACTACCACGTAATCTCATATCAACTCCCGAGCTAAGCCGGGAATCATAGCTAGTAAACAAACCACTCATTGTATTTGTCTCATTATTAATTGAAAAATAAATCCAAATTTTAATAAAGATAGATTTGCAAAACGTACATGCTGGAAAGGCGTTCATTTATCTAAAATATAATTTATATCTGTCATATCTCATGTAAGTCCCGACCATTGTACCATATGTTTGGTATCAATCCCTGTGTGTTCTGAAATATAGATTTTATGCCAAACTAGGAAAACGCGGCCCTACAGATATCGTAGGCTATTTCGATCTACTTTTATGATAAAGTGGGGTCACGATCATGCAAAATGGGCTACATATCAAATTTCTAAAATGTTTTTTTTATATTACGTGTTTGATTTTTTTATACAGCATTTAGAAAACTTTTCTTCAAAGCAAATTTTTAAATTTAAAAATATATACTTAACCTAAAATCTAAAGTATAATTAAAAAAAAATGTATGAAAATCGTAAAACATAATATAATAAAATACAGGGTGTTTCCTAACTACGGTACGAAACTTAGGGGTGATTTATTATGTCTTTTCATATAAAAAAGTTATTATGAATATACGTCTGTACTTGCTTTATTTTTGAGATACAGGGCGTCGGTATTTTTAAAATATCCTAGAAACCCTTTAACCGATTTGGATAAAATTTAGGACACCTATTTAATGTAATCAGGCGCTTGTAAAGGTCTAAATTGAGTTCAGTTGCGTCTTAATGGGCACCACATCTAATATTATTGTAAAAAAAAGTACGGCACTGATTTTTTTTTGTTTAGGCAATTACCAGTCCAACTTTTTAGTCCCTTGTAGTTTTTCCATCTAGATTAATTTTTGAAAAAAATCATTGTAGTTTTTTCTAAAAAGTACCCATAAAACACATGATATTAAAGGCACAAATAAAAATAAAACAACTGTTTGCCTAAAAATAAATAAGCAGTCATGTAATTTATTAAAAATCATCATTTTCTTATTTACATAGGTCCAATTTTTTTATTTTTAAATTTTATTTTATGCTGATTATGGCTATTTTTAGAATGACTTTAAGTGGCTTAATTTTTGTTTTTGGAAAATGAAATGAGATACTAAGAAAATACATGAAATTAAAAAGTTGCACATTTTATTGCCTAATCTGGAAAAAGTATAAAAACCTAAAAAAGTCAGTGGTGTACTTTATTTTCTTAATAATTATGGCTTCGGTGCCCACTGAGACGCCACTGGACCCAATTGTCTTAATCTAGTTAGGGCTTTACAAAATATTATTACATTTAATAATATAATAATAAAATTAATAAGTGTGCAGAATTTTATCTAAATCGGTTAAAGGGTTTTTAAGATAATTAAAAATACCTACCGACTTTTTAAAAAACTTTAACGCCTTGTATCTCAGAAATAAAGCAAGTCTGGACATAACTTTTTATCATAAAAAGATACCAGAAATCAACCCCCAACCCCTTAAGTTTTGTACCGTAGTTTTAAAACACCCTGTATATATAGGATTTTTAGATAAAGTCTTGATGACATTTGATTTAGCCTTTAAAGTAATAGAGAATTATTCCAAGTTGCCTTATTAAGCTCGGGAAATAATAATACCGGCCTTATTTAAATAGTGCTTGTACCCATAATTTAGAGTTATTGCAAATCATGTTGACAGTACCAGTAACTTAAAAAAAAGGGGAAAAATTTTAAGTGGATTTTCTTTATTTTTGTGTAGTAGATATTTGTTTAACACAATTACAGAAATACATTTTAAAAAGCAAGGTTTTAAGTATTTTTACTTCTTAAAATTTTTCGATTTTGGGGTCGGCTGCCGTTTGGTTAGACGAACAGTTCCGAACTTAAAATAAGACCAAAATAAGGCACGACCTAAAACCGACATAAATAAAGCCTGGCACTATACTTATTAAGGAAGTCCTTATCCTACCTTGCATCTGCGCAAGCTCAGATGTCAAAATAAGGCCGGTATTATTAGTGCCTGGCCTTATTTCACTGTGCAATAATTCTCTATAATCTATCGATATCACTTTAAAGCTTGAATCTAATGCTGCGTCCAGACTTGCAACAATGCGCCGCGCCGAATTGCGCGCCACATAGCCCCACATAGCGCGGACGTGAACGTGGACGGAATTCACGTCGTTCCAAAGACTTGAGGAATGATTTCGCGGTAATTCAGAGCTTGTCGGTTTTTGCATTAAAGGAGCGCGCAAATAGGTTGGTTTCTTTAGACGAATGTTTGGCAAATTGTTACCAGTCTGGAGGCAGCTTAAGATCACCATAATATGCGCCGTTTGATTTTATACAACTTTTTTATTTAAAGATTTTTATAGCGCTTAGTTTTCTAGATATTAAGCCGTTTCCGTACTTTTGAGACAGTCTGTATAAACTGGTTTAGTTTAACTGTAAAATTTAAGTCAACCGCCACTTACAAAAAATAAACTATTATCCATAAATATAAAACTTCGATGTCCCTAGAAAAAAACAGTTAGAGACAACATTCAGCCTTAAATATATTCAAAACTTTTAAAATTCTCTTACGTTAAAAATTATTATATGAACGAGTTCTACGAAAAGTTTCCAAAACTTATATTTATTTATGGCTTAAGAAAAGTTCTTCCACAAACATCTTTCGTATAGGCATAGGCCATGCTAATAAAATTTCCATTAGAATAAAACATCCATTTGCCTTACCATTCTGTTTATATTTTACAAAAATGCTTTAAATTAGGCAAATATTTAATTATATTTTATTCTAAACAATTTTATATATTTTTCTAAAAGCTAAATAAAAGAAAGTTAGTTTTTTCCCTTATGCTTAAAGTTTATTTTTCAAATATTACAATTCAGTTTCAATTCCAAATTGGTTTACATGTCACAGAAACAAGTCTTTTCACGTCACGTCTGACTTGATTATTTTCTCATATATGCCATCTGGTTAACTTTGGATTAAAGAACGGATGCATTTCAGTTTTATTCCCTATATTCTTTTGTGTTGGGTTTTTAGTTTTTATTTTAAATTTTAATTTATATAGTTAAACAAAATAATTAAATTCTAAAGCAAAAAATATCTTCTTATTTTTTTTTAATTAACCGTAAGTTCCAATGTTACCTAAAAATGGTTATAAAACCTATTAAAATTATATTAAGAACGTAATTTAAAGTTAAAATATGACTACACGGAAAAAATAGTTTTGTGAAATTTGCAGAAAAAAGTTTGTAAAATTTACAATGTCTAATTTTGTAACATCTACAGATAAAGTATGTATTTTTTACAACAAAGGTTATGAAAAAGGCACATATTTTTGTCATAAATTTAACCTGATATTTTATGTTAAATTTATAAAAAAATTGTGTAAAAATTTATAAAAATTATGTAAAGTAACTTTTCATGTCAGTCATTAGTTCAATTATTTGTAGGAACTAAAAAAAAGGTCAACACTAAGAAAATGTTTGTGCATCTACAATGAGAAATGTTGGTTAGTTTTAGCCACAGTCGGACGTGACATAACAACACAAATAAATACACAAGTGTTTACACAAGTTGTATAAGAAATAAAATAAGTGTCAGTTAACATTACCTATATGCAATATTACACTAAACATGTAATATTAATAAAAATTAAAAACAGTACTACATTAACTGTTATATCACATATAAGTAATGTAAATTTACAAATATGTTTTATGCAACTTTTGTAAAAGTTAGTTGTAATTTTATCACGTCCGACTGTGGTTAAAAATAAAAAAGCGTCCCACATTGTAAATTTACAGAATCTTTTTTCAGTGTACAGGAAAAAGGTCAAAATTTTTTATTTATTTTTTTCTTATTAAAGCAATTTTTATTGTTTTTTTAAAATTATTGAAATATTTTTTTTCAATTCTCTGAAGTTTCATCTGCATGGTAAAGTTGCAACTCGACATGCTACATAATTTTTAAGGTTGGGAATATTTGTAATATATTACGGTCGTTCTGTTTATTATATTACATATACGTAAATAATTAAAACTTGTTAACTACTTTTCATTGTTTTGTGTTCAAATACATTTTTTTATCTTTTTGACATCCCACGAAGGCATATGCCTAAATACCAGAGTACTGTGGGTGTCGGGTTAGATGTTTAACCCATCGTTCCCCTGTTTCGTCAACGTTGTCCAAGCACTGAAACATGCAGTTATGCATGCACCTTTTAGACAACGCGCTAGTGCCACCACGGTCGTTATTTTTAAATAATTACTACCTAAATATGTCTCCCCGCTGGGATTCGAACCGGCGACCTCTGGCTTCAAGTATCAAAGCTCTGTCCACTGGGCCACGAGAGAGACATTGATTTATGTGAAGCCACCCTGTATGTAAATTTAAGATAGGCTTGTTTATTTTTCACCATTTTTTACATAATTTGGTAGAGGTTTATTTAGGCAGACGTTTTTGAGATATTTGGATTTAGAAAAAAATCACTTTCTGCGTGGCCCGGTCTAAGCTACAAAGAGGGTCTCAGACTTATGTGCTTATCTTAAACTTAAAAAAACTATGACATATAGGATAAGGGTTTATTTAAACTTTTCTACTTAAAATTACTTAAGCATTCACCCCCAATAAGAAGTCATCTAAATTAAAAAAAAACTCCATATAACTAACAGAAAGTAATATCTTTAAATCCAGATATCTCAAAAGCTTAAACCAACTCTTACAAAAATACAACTAACATGCAGGAAGGCTATTTAAATTTATTTCGGTTTTAATTTATGCAGGATATAGCAGGTGGCGCCCTCTAGAGTTTATAATAAACTCGATAGCAAATTTTAATTTCGCAACTCCCAAAACCCCGACAGTCAAATATTGTGACAATTTACCTATTGTTAACAAAATTATTTATAGAGAAATAAAACCCGAATAATTTTTTTTTCCTGTATCTTCGAAATCATCAACTTTGGACTTGTTGTTTGGACTGATGTTAAATTAAGTTATATATATTTTTAGCCTTAAAATTTGGGGTACTATTGTTTCTGTACCTTTAAAATATACCCTGTCTTTAAAATGATAAAGGTTTCAAAAATATTAATTAAATATCTTTTTTCTGAAGAAAACTCAAATATTATTTTCTTTAAACTTATTTCCCAGAAAACAAAAAAACTTTCTTTCCTGAAATTGGGGTTTTGCCTTTTTCCGAAAAACCAATAAATATACCGATTAGAGTTACTTCTTCTTTCTTTTGCTTTCAGTGCCATGCTTTGTATACAGAGCGTAGACACCCTCTAGCTGGGGTGTGCTAATTTCGTAACACCTGATGCGAAAATTTAGCCACAATTCAATAGAATCATTTTCTTTTACGATGGCTTTTGCTCGAAGGGAATGCATTTTACAAAAACACATGTTTATAGAAAAAAAAGTCCTATTTTAACGACCAAAATAATCCCTTAAAATATTTAAAAACGTCCCTTATATTGGCAAGCACGTCAGCATCGGCACCGATATGATTATTAAAAATACACCCCCATGTGTGCCCATTTACTTTTCTGACATTTCTAAAGTTATTTTTAAAATTAACTTATTATATTTTTGGACTGTATCCAAGCTCTGAACTTTACTTTGGTAAAGGATATAGGGTAATTATTTTTTACTAGTGCAAATAGTATTATCAAACAAGTATCATACAAGGTGTAATTTAATTAATGGCTGAAAAGACAGGGTATAATTCCTTCTGCTTATATAAGGAAAAAGTTTATATGAGCATATATGTCCTAAACATCTAACTTTTGAGATACAGAGTATTTAAATTTAAAAAATCTATTTTAAAAAATCCCAACTATCCTTGCTCAATTTTGTTTTAATTTGGCAATATTATTAATGACGTTAAGGGGGTAATTTATAACTAACTTAATTACATTTAGTAAGTCCAGTGGCGTCTCGAAAGGCAACTGAAGGAATATTTCCAACAAAAAAAAAAAAGGGTACTCTGCTGACAGTGTAAATGTGTGCAAAATTTTAGTGCTTTCTCTAAATTAAGCAAATAGAAATACTGCTTTTATGTCTTCTAATTTTTATCCGTAACTTGTTTAGTTTAAGTATCAAAAATAAGGGTAAATTGGTATAAAAATGTCTATTCCAAAAATTTATAGTTTTTAAAATATTAACAATTTAACGTTTATGTATTCTAACAATGCCTTTTAGTACGACTTAGTTTAGCTTCTAGTTGGTCCTGATCCTACAATTATGTTCAAAATTTTACGCAGATTCTAAAAATAAATCAAATATAGGGTGTTGCATTTAAAATAACGAAGTTGACATTAATTTCCGGTATAACCGGAGCTAATAGAACTGTCAAAAATATAAGTTGCATGTCCCTCACTGACTTTATATTGATTATCAAATATTCAAAATTTTCCAGAGCCTACTTTTCGAGAAATCGATCGCGGCAGTTTCCGTTGGGACAACCCTGTATATTTATTTTAAAATATTAATTATTTTAGACACAAACATGCGAGCAAGTGTAGTTATATGCAAGTTTTTGTGCGGTTTAAGAAAATAACACTGCTCGATTAATAAAAGTACCCAAGGGATATCAATTATAGCTTTTATATGGTACAGTAAGACATGGCCTCAAGTTGTATGCCTTTTACCAGAGCTAGATAAAATAACACTTACACCAAATACAATGGTATTTGATTATCTGATATATTTACCAAAAAAGTAATTATCAACCAAGTAAAGACGTAATTATGGTAATATTACATCGTTGTTTTTTAATATAAAAACTCTAATAAAACAAAATTAAGTTGGGCAAAAAAACTTTTACAGATGTCTAAAATTTAATCCTAACACTAATGTTTTTAAACAAAGCCTGAATTCCAACTTTTCTGTCCTATTTAGACGAGCTAATTAAATAAAGTAATTAGGTTTTTGGAATAAAAGTATATTGGATTTGTCTAGTAAAAATCTACTTAATCGTTTTGAAAAGAGCCCGGGACTCTAATTTTATTTAATTTACCCCTGACAGTAACATTTTTAATAATAAAATTAGTTTTATACAAAAATATTTTTATTTACACAACGTAACATGAAAAACATTTTTGATGAAGATTATATTTAAGGGGTACTCTGGTGTAGAAATAAAAAAATACGATTTTTATTTTTATATTTTTAAGGTTTAACTATTTAAGAATATGCTTATAAGAGAGTTCTAAGAATTTAAATTATTTTCGAAATTTTAAATATTTTGCTGACGCGACATCCCAACTAGTTCGGCCAGAACTAGTCGAACAACCCCTGGATTGACCTCTATGAGCTACGAGCAGCCAGCTGTTTGAAAGAGAAAAACACGAAAAATATATATTTTTTTAAGTCAAGGAAGGTAAGATGTGTAAAGCGGAAATGGCAAATTAATTAAATAAAAGTTTAAATATGTACATATCATGACTGCAAATAACCAAAATAATCTTTTTGTTTATATTTTTCTTTTAGGACATAGGTTTATTGAATCTCTGATAAAAATGGATGATTTAATCAACTTTTTCACGAATCCTAAACTTATGTTCTCTGATTGATCGGTATTACCCCGCACCACGACACAAACAAAAACTGGGCAATTCCGACCAATTAAAAAGGATTCACCCACCCAAGTCTATAAATACTTGTTGCCTCTGCGCCAGGGCGAAGTAGTACCTAATTAGTCTACCGAGTACCTAATAGCCCAAAAAACAAAGGTTTAGGAAACTATGGCCGCGAAAGCCTTACACAGTTAATTTTACCAGGTAGAATATGCTAAAGAATAAGACTTTAATTATAAAATTCAAATATAGAGTGGCTTAAAAAAGATATTTTGTTTAAATTCCTTCAAAGATTGGTGCCCTTAAAATTTTACAGGAAAAATAAAAGCACTTTTAGTTATTTGGCCCTCTTTAGCCCAACATTCGGGCTGTACACCAAAAGTTGTTAAACTGTTTTTAGTAAGGCAGATATTTAATTATTTTAAATAATAAAAAAGACAACCTATAGCTAATAATAAAAAATAGGGTATGGTACAATAATTACAGGCCATAATTTAAACTCTATTAACATAAAAATAAACTCACATACACCTACGACTTACAGAGTACTAATAGATATACAAAATATCATAATAATTTATTTATTTGTTTAGTTTTAACAAATCACAATTCTTCTGTAACAAAAATATTTTAAGACAATTTTTTTCATTGTAAGTTCCTATTTGTGCTCAGATTTTACGTTGGTACAAGTTTACCTTAAAAACTTTGACAGTGTAAAACAGCAAATTGAATATCAAAGAAAACCAAGGATGCCTTGTCAAATATGTTTAAAGTTTAAAACACGTCATATTTGATGCAAAACTACCAACCTATTGGACTTAAAATTGACACTTACCCTTAATTTTATCGTGACTGGTGTGTTGTTTGATTTTTGTTTTGGTTTAATTAAATGTTTGTATAAAGATGTTAAAGACACCGTTAAAATGTGCTTATATAAATAAAATATTTGCTTGTTACAACATTATGTTGTTTTGCCAGAATCCCGCTAGTTGGCAACCTTGCTTCAAAGAAGTCTGTCAATTTTTTTTTTTAATTTACACCTCCGTCTTTAAACAAATTATAGTAAGTATTTAATTAAACTTATTTGACAGCAAGTTTGATAAATGTACAACCAGCTTAGCAATAACTTTTTACGTTTATGCCTATAGGTTCGGAATCACCCTGTATAGATATCTGTAAAATATTAATTTTTCAATAAAGTTTATTTTACCACCGGGAATCTAGTAATATTTTACTGCTGCTAGAATGTCTTTTTACGATATATAGACGTGGCAAACGGAGTAATAAAAATTATGTTCAGTTTTAAAATTTTATTTATCTATAAGGTGATTTAATCTGTGAATAAGGTTTGCACTTAACATATTTATTTAAAAATTTAACAGAGTATCTTTTTTATTGATTTTGGGAAGGCAAGATATATAGATAATATTATTTTTAAGACTTGTAAGGTAAGTAGACCATGTATAAGGTACACGTCAACCCCCCATAAACCACGTTAAGGGGGAGTAAGGTATTTAATTTACAACTCACGTTTTCAAAGTCGGTGCCCCTGATAACTCCAAAACTACTGCACCGATCCTTTTGAAATTTTAAACACTATTTCTGTACATCATTTACGAGGTAACGCTGTCGAGTTTTTTTTAAGCGCATTGGTTTAAGGGGGTAAGGTATTCAATTCACAACTCACGTTTTCAAAGTCAGTGCCCCTGATAACTCCAAAACTACTGCACCGATCCTTTTGAAATTTTAAACGCTGTCGAGTTTTTTTTTTTCATAATTTTGATTTTGCAATAACAAATTAGCCGATTTTTTCCCACAAAATTGTGTTTTTCACTTCAAAGTGTTCGAAAAATGAAAACAATTTGGAAACAAAAAACTCCACAGCGTTACCTGGGGAAAACTATTATCTAACGAATGAACTTTGATTTTTGATTTCGGATGATCCAGCACCAAGTTATGAGGGGCACCGCAATTCAACTAACTTTTTTCGAGACACGTCCGAACAATTGCTGCCATTGCCGTATTTTTTAATATTTTTTTGTAAAAATTTGATGAAACATTCTTCGAATGTCATACTTTTAATGTACCATTGGTTGAGTAAATAAATTTTAACTGTGTCGTCAGAAAAAAAATCACAAAAACATGGCTTTTTTTGTACGATTTGACCTTAGCCCCCCTTAATCAACTAATCAACCCTATAACAATAAAGGTTTTAATGAGAGGCAATTGGTGGCTTTTACATATATAAAATACCTAAAGATGGCTTGTACAGGCTTCACTCTTAATTTTTTGTCGCCGACTAATCTCAATATACACAACTTTAGGTTACATACACGTCATGCCAGCTTAGAAATGTCTATTGAGTTTTAATTTGTTAAACACAAGCAGGTAACGATTAAATAAAGAACGATTGCATTTAAAACTACTTAAATGCAGTAAGTAATAAAATTTAATTTATATTTTATGGGGAGACGTCTTAAAGTAAACATTTAATACAGAATTTTATCACTTTTTTGGTTATTTTGTAAAAGCTAGATATTTGTGAGAGCATGCTCCTTACATACATATGTAGAAGCGATGGTAGAGTATGAAATTTGGCTTATAGTGACTTTGGCAGGTATCAGTTACCAAAGGTTAATAAATTGAAAATTAATTTTCGTTTTTTTGTAGAAGCTAAATTTTATATATGTTATTTGGATACCTATTAAAGAATATTTCCTTAGTCCCTTGGTAAACAACATTGGTCCGAGGAAGTCCAATGTTTCTGTTCTCCCACAAAATATGACAAAAGTCTTATATAAGTTGTAGAGTTTTTAAATAGACATGTATTGTCCTAAAAATATTTTGATTTATACAGAGTGTCCCAAAAAGCATTTTTTAAAACTAACTTTACAGCAATAATTTCTTTTGGGACATTTTGTACACGTAAAAATATTCTAAAAACATGCTCATTTGCAAGCCCAACAACTTCTCTATAAGACTTTTTGTCATATCTTGTTAAATTACAGAAATATATTATTATATATTGGACAAGGGGTTAAAACTGTAAAAACTGTCTGGCACTTTCTTATTATCAACTTTTTGATATATGTAGGTATGTTTGAATAAATCCTAATATTTTGGCATAACAAATTAGTTGTTTGTTTATAAACCATTAATTAACGAAAACCCTGTATATTTTATTGGTTTTGTCCCATTTTTATCTTTCATAAAAAGCGCCTCTAGTCCACTGATCTCGATGGATTGCCAATTTTATTACCTGCGCGAAACAAAAGTTACATTTCATGGGCGAAAACAGACTATCCGCATTATCGGAAAGAACTTGTCGACGGCGTCCTGGTTTTCTGTTCGAAGTACGGTAGCTAATGAGCGTCACGGTCAGACCGCGGTCGGAGGGTACAGGGTGCCGGTGTTTGTATTTTGCCACGGCTTTTAAGTGCACATGTTTGTCCACCCATGCATTTGTTTACATCGCGAGGTCGTAAAAATCCAAAAAATACTTCTTACCACTGCGGATCTAAATGTAGGTTATCTATGCTCTAGTATAATTAGTGCCAATTTTTTAACGTAATACAAGGTCTAATTAAATATGATGATAGCAATTTGACTACTTAAAATAACAAAGTAGGGGTAACATGATTTAGACGTTGATTAGGAAAAAAATAGGGTAAAAAAATCCTTATTCTTTTACTTATTTGCATGGTACACTAGCCGTTTCTTGGATAGATATCCTATTGCCAGCATAACACAACCTAGAAGCATAAAATAATATAAAGTAATTACATATTTTCCACTCTGTAATTATTCCATGGCGTCATAGGTAATTTTTGCATTCTGACATTGTGATAAAGGTTTTTTTAATGGAAAAGCAACATGCAAAGGAATATAATTAGCCGTACTTTTATTTTTAAACTTGATAAATCTATTTTAGTTATGCATAAAGCAACAATTCTTTTTCCATGGATTTGTTTTGCGTAACAAATGCATAGCTAATGGTATTTTTAGCTTTCAAAGGGTGTTCGGTCTCTTTGAAGATTAATTTTTATTGCAAGCTATTATTTTAAGAATTTCTACCGTTCCTTGGAATTTATGATGGTGTTTAGATATGCATTTATTATTTTAAACGATCCAGAAGCTGGCTGGTTTACGAAACAGATTAAAAGTTATGATTAGTGTTCTCGAAAAACATAAATATCAAAGTATTTGACTATAATTGTACCTATTTTTTAACCCAATGATCTACAAATAACAAGAAATAAAATGTTCTGTATTTTTTTATAAAACTATGATACTTTAGTCGAATTAAAGCAGTCTATTTATGATAGGATAAAATGGATAGTAAATTTTTAAAATTTTTGTTGAAGAAGAAAAAGTCTGTATACCCTAAGCCTAAGCAATTAAACAAAAATATTCTTGTTGTCACTGCTACTTATATTTAAAAAAATAATAGACAAATAAAAGCTTTAAATTATTTTTGCAAAATTTTCGACAAAAGTTTTAGTCGTCTACTGCATAGAACATACCCCATTTACAAGGAATAAATATACTGGCGCCCTTTAATGTGCCGCGTCTATTTTGCTTTATGAACTGCTGGCATGTTCATAATCAAGTAGGGGAGAGTGGGACAAAATAATTTTCCCAAGAAAAAAGTAAATGTAGAATTGTACCTAACACCTTTTTTATATTATGTTTATGTTATGAGCAACATAAATAATGTTTTTTTACGTAAAACAACAACAAACAAGCTTAAATCTTTTTGTAAAAACACCTGTGAAAAAAAATGCAAAATGTTTTTTACACCACGAGTACAGGTATAATGATCCCCTAAGAAAATTACACATACAAAAAACAGGTCTATTAAATATTAAATAATATTCATAATCCTTATTAGTTCTCAATGGCACTAAAAAAGGTGAACTCATAAGTCACATACAAACATATTTTCTTCTTTGATTACGTTGATCATGGTTCCACTATAAACAGCTGCTGCATTGAATCTAGCCTCTTTTGCATGCCAATTGATAATATTCCTTTCTGCAAAATATTTACTCCGTGTTTTTTTCTTTATGTTTGTCAGAAAAATTAACAAGCATTTTTTTGGGGCCATATCGTTTCACCTCTTCTAAAGGGGATCATTTTACGCCATCGGCAAAAAGTATTTAAAAATAACTATTTTTTAGCATAACCCTAATAAACAAAATATTTCTGCATTAATATACAGCTATCTAAGCTTAACAAAAAGTAAACTTTTAATAAATACTTCATAGCAACTAATTAAAGTTTTACTTTACATGAAACACGAAAAAAACAAACAATTACTTACTGTCCGTTAGTTTTAAACTAAAATAAATTCTTAAATGTTTCATTTTCAAAAGAGGGCCCGCGGGGAATCATTACCACCTATAGTGTTTAGATGGTGTTACAGTTCTCAGTCAAATTAACCCAAAGCGCAAAAAACGTGAATTTGTTAAATAAATGGTGTTTTTTTTGTGTTTTTTGTTATTAGCATATATCTACCGAGGTTTTAGGAAAGTACCTAGAGTTTTATTCAAAAAAATTAATATTTTGAATAATTTGTTGGTAGTTTTTATTTTTATTAAAAAAATTGTGATATCCTCATAGAAAACTGCTTTATTGCATTTTTTACCGTAATCCAACCTAATTTTAAAATTATTCTATATGGAGCGGCATATGACGCGCGAATTGCTGAGGACAAGGCGGCATATGCTGCCCGATTACTAAAACTATTCCGAGTTCAATACGGCGTTTGTTATCAATTTTGCATATGATTTCTAATTGATTAATGCTAACTGTCCCAGGAGAAAACATAAAACTGCCTAAAGTGTCCGTGCGTACATTCTGGTGACCCAAATCCAACAAATATTGTGAATTGTGTTTTTGGCCGTGGCTTTTTAACACGCTTTTATTAGCTTGGGTTGTAATAACTATCTATCTATCTATCTATCTATCTATGTAACGGAATCTTTGAGCCTAATTTTTACCAACTTTCAGCGATTCAATTTCTTTGAAACTTTGCACATGTATCAAGGACCGATGACAATGCAATAATTTAAAAACAGTATCCCGTTATCCTGATTAGGACCGCCAGGATAAATAAATTCCTTTACAGATCCTCTGTGTCTCTTGACAAAATGGCGAAGGATTTTTGAGTGAATAAACTGGAGCATTTATTTTTAAAAAACGAATTGATATATCGAACTAAAAATGAAAAATAAATAATAGTTTAAAAAAACTAAAAAACACGCTTTTATATGCAACCGAAATAAAAATTAGAAAATAATTTTTCATTACAAAGAGTTTGTCACTTCAGAATAAAAGCGTGGGGTGCTTAATATATTAAATGTTATAATTATTCTATTTGCAAATATCTATGAGGGAAAAGTTATGAAAAAATAGTAAAATGCACCCCACGGTTTTTACTCTGAAGTGACAAACTCTTTGTAATGAAAAATTATTTTCTAATTTTTAGTTCGGTTGCATTTTTAGTTTTTTAAAACTATTATTTATTTTTAGTCTACTGTCCGCAAACGTGGTAAACTGAGTTAGAAAATAAGATATTGTTGTTAAGCTAATGATACATGAAGATGAATTGAAATAGATATTCGATGGGTGCTTTTGGTTTTGTAAAAACACCCTAGGTCGGTTAATTTATCCCTCTTTCTACCAAATCAAATTTTTGTGTCTACATCAAGTACGATCTGTACAGAATAAATTGGTATTTATGCAAAAATGTCACACAAAAATCCAAAATTATAGCAATTACACAAAAATGTATAATTAGAATCCTTAATGCTTTATGTTTACCGCATTTTATTTAAAGAAGGATTTTGTTGCAGACCAGTGTAATCAACGTTGTGTGTTGTAAATTCACAAAATATTTTTCAGTGGACTATAAATTTTTATTTTTATCTGCTTCGTTAAAAAAATACTACACACGACTAAGTCCTTTATATCATGTTAATCCAAAATGGTCGTTGAGGGCAATTATACTCTGACATTCTTTATTGTTTCGAGGCCTTCATGCAGATGGTACAAGCGATTTAGTCTGCTATCATTACCTTAAACCCTTCTGCTTGAATAAGCACATGTTGTTTATAACTATACGCAAGATACGTAACTTACGGTTGTCTTTACAACACTGTGCAATATTACGTATATTATTCAAGTAGTAGCTAAGCATGATTGCTTTGTTTAACTTTTAATATTTAAGATAGGATTAATTGTATATGCACACGCCAAAAGACGTGCATGAAAACAAAGATAATATAATGTAACCAGCAATATTCTTATTTTAATTTATTTTAATTTGGCGCGGTGTACATACCAAGAGGTTTTTTTATCTTTGGACAAACCACGAAGGCTAAAAGCCTAAATAACGTACCGTGGGTGTCTTAAGCGAGGTAAGAGATAAGTGTGTTGACACGAGACTTAAATACTTGAAGATTTGGGAAGTTCGGGGCCTATCCAGTTGGACCGTATAGAGATGCATATGCGCGGCATCACGAGTTTCTCTGTTAGGAACCGTAAGTGAAGGATATATATATACATCATATATATATATATATATATATATATATATATATATATATATATATATATATATATATATATATATATATATATTTAATTTTGGTACATTTTGACAAACAACTAAGTATTAGTGTTCCTGTGTACTGTGTACTTTATCTGGCTGAACGTGTATACCGGTTGAGCTAAATAACATAATACAATAACACATAGGCAATGTAAGGAAAAGAGACAATCTAACTAAATACCGGCATGTAATAGTGCTCTTTTTGTTATTCTATTACTGGTCGATATACCAAAACTGCTTGCTTATATGGTATATGAATAATATACGAAGCTGTACCACTACTTCGTCATGTAGAAGCACCGCCTCAATTTCCTTGATTAATTTTCAAATTTAATTGTCCCGAATATAAACAAACAATATTAGTATAGAAATTATGTATGAAAATTGTAACTTTCCTAAAAAAATACATTTTTTAAATTTATTATAGGTTATGTACCAATAACTCTGTATAATTTAAATTACGCTTAGGTGTGTAAGTTCATAGTAATAGTTACTAACACGTAGTCACGAACAAAACATTATATAGAAAGTTAGTTTCTAGAAATAACTGGTTGCATGGAATTGTATTTAACAAAGAAAACTATTAGATAGAGAATTGCAAGGTTTTCAGTATAGTTTTTAGTTTTTCTTTGTAAGATAATAAAGAATTCCTTTTCGTATTTTTGTTTGCTTCTAATATAAAATTATTTTTTTAATAAAAGACAATAAAAACAAAAGTCTTTTACGTCTTGTTCATAAAAACATAATTTTTATTTAACTAACAAAGTAAACAAGGGTGTTATGTTACTTTTACTTGTTTTGTGTTATTTATATTTTAACCCTTAACTGGTGACATGGGGTCTGTCTGACTCCGCAAATTTTATTTTGGCTCATATCTACTCGTACTACCACAATAGTAAATGAAACCTGCAGTTTTGGGTACCCTTCTAGATTGTAGTCTAGTAGTAGATTATTAAAAGGCAGCATCCAGCGTTTATCTGATTTCAAGTTAGGTGAGTCCCTACGGGTGTAAAATTAAGCAATAATTTTTTTATCCTTTACGTTAAATGTTGGAGTTAATAGATTTTCTATTTATTAAAAATATAGCTAATCTGTTAGTTAAAGATTGCATGATTGGAAGGTTGAATGTGGCAAACTTTAGAAGAGATCTAAGACAAAGTATCCATCGTATTCAAGACATTCCCAAAAGTGATGTTCTAAAAAGAAACTTGCAAAATATTGACAGCACTTTTGTGCTTTAGCTGCAAAAAGCTCCATTTACACTGAAAGAAAACAGTTAATTAAACTATTTCTTCAGTTGCTTCGTTAATAACCATTCTTTATTTTTAGGTATCATAGCTATTTTTTTAATAATGATATTAAATTTGATCTTTCGGAGAACTATTAAAGTTGTCTTTCTGAAATCAAGGTATTACTGTTAATAAATTTCTGTATAACACTAACTAGTTGGTTTAGTTACAATCCATTTACGTGTTAATAAAATCTACCAGATTTACTATTATGTTGCGGTTTAATTGTGGTAATTAAGTTTATTATTTGTGTTTATTAAATGCATCAAATAAAAGTTTCCATTTATAAAGGCAGGACAAAGACCTTCCTAATACTATTAGGAAGGTATTACAAGTAGGCACCTTTAATAATCTTAACTAAAGTAATTAGCTAGATATGAATCGTTAAAAAATCGATATACTTCGGTAGCGCTCGTCAACGGAAAGTCTTCCAAAACACGCGCAACGATCAACGATTTTCAGTTTTGTGCTTGCAGGACGGTAGGTTTTTCTGGCGTATTATTTTTACGGACGGCATTTGATTCCAAAATGGCGCGTGTAAAATCTTAATTCTATTTAAACCAAATATTTTATTTCGTTTTTCTATGTTTTTAGGTTTGGTTTAGTTATGCAGTTTTATAATGGCTCAAACGTACTCTTTACAGGAATGGGGCTTTAAACAAAGTGTTATAGAAGCTTTTAAAGCAAGCATTAAAATAGATTTGCAACTTCTTAATTAATATTGGTAATTTTCTATTCTTTTATTTTTTCGATTAAAAAAAAAATACTCACTTGTTCTAGAGGCAGTTACTGACATAAACCCTTCAAAGGAGCAAGAAATATCGTTTTTTTTTATTTATTTATGAATCAACAAACTTTCGAGACCGCGAAGCAGGTGCTGGGCAAACCTTCTGTTCCGTGGCTGGGCGTGTCATTAAAGACGATGTAAAGTGAATGTCCAGAAATTAAAGCAGGTTCAATAGGTTTTGCGGACACAAGTTTTTAAAATTTTAAATGTTCGGTCATAAATGGCAATTATTTAACAGTTATATTTTTGCAAAACGTGAATATTTCGCTTTTTTATGTGCTATTTGGAATGCCTATTTTATAATAAAAATTCGAAACTGCTCAAATTTTGTCAAGCAAAACGTAATGAACCCACTTTTTAATGTCTAGACATTTACTTTACCATGGTTTTACCCCGCCCAGCCACGGAAGAGGAAATGGTTCGCCCAGTAACCCAATTTTAATCGCAAAAATAAAAGAATAAATAATTACCATTATTAATGAGGAAGTTGCAAATCCTTAATGCTTAGTTTTAAAAAGCTTTTAAAGCACTTTTGATTAAAGCCCTATTCCAAATAAAGTACGTTTGTTGGCCATTATTAAACTGCACAACGCTAAAACAAACCACAAACATAAAAACGGAATAAAATATTTGGTTAAAAAAATATATATTTTTTTACTCGTTTATCAGTCAAATGGCGTTGGTAAAAATAATAAGCCAAAAAAAAAAAACCTACCTCATCCACTTATCACACTTATCTCGTAATATGCACATATACATACAAATTTATAGATTTAATTCCTAATACCTCCATATACTCCCTTGACCATATATTTTATAAATTTAATTTGCTACAGAACCAACCATATACTACAATAACTAAGGCTTATACAGGGTGTCTCGAAAGGTAAGCACAAAATGGTAGAAGTGGATGGGCCAAAATATCGTTAGTACTTCATATGTGTGCCTATCGCGCTTCTGAATTTTTGACGTTTAAAGTTATAATAAAAATGTATTTCATTTTATATTTTTAATGGTTGTCCCACAATACTATTTGGGCATTTAAATAAACTCATACCACTGTTTTTCAAAGGCAAATAATAGCGCAGTCCATAATTGCAGGTAAAGACGAATTTTTCGTTTATTATATGCATATTTTACAGAGATTAAATGATATTTGGTCGACCGTTTAATTCCTTCATCATTTGCAGTACAAAAAAGGTATACCTTGGCGTAAATCGATATCTTGGACCATTCTTTCATAAAATCGCATTTTAAAAACCAGACATACCCCTATTTTTTATATAACAAAAAATCCATTTTTTGAGGAAAATATTAAAATGTGGTTAAAAATGGTGTTTAAAGGCCTTTGAAACTTTATAACACAAATAAAGACTGTTTTTTAAAAATTTACCATATTTTAATAATTTTCTCAAAAAATTGATTTTTATTACATACAAAATGGGGGTATGTCTGGATTTAAAATGCGTTTATATGAAACCGTCTCACGGTATCAATTTAAATAAAGTATACCTTTTTTGTACAAAACTGATAGAGAAATTATACGGTCAAACCAAATGTAATTTTTTTACCTCTGTAAGAAATGCATTAAATAAACGAAAAATTCGTCTCACCCTGTATAATTATGACTTACGGCGCATCATTTGCCTATGGAAAAGCATTGGTACGAGTTAATTTAAATGCCTAAATATCATTATTATTGTGGCAACCGTTCAAAAGTTATTAATGAAATACTATTTTTTATATTCTAACTTTAAACCTCATAACTCCCTTAAGGAAGCGCGATAGAACTTTTTTATATGAAGTACTTAACATTATTTTGGCTCACTCTACCACCCCCTATCATTTTTGACCTCACCTTTCCGACACCCTGTATATTCCAGCAAGCTACATTTTTTGCTACTTTAATTAAAGCTTAGGTATTACCATAATATTGATATAGTAATACTGATAATAAGATTGAATATCAGTCACAACTAAGTCCATTGAGCAGTAAAAAGTAAATGACTAATTACCATAATGCCTGGACTAACAAAGCGGCAACTAGACGACTTTAATAACCACACTACCAATGCCAAATAATGGTCGCTAACATATCAGATATTTTTCGGTTATTAAGCCGACTTAGTTATAGTAACTAATTTGGAAGTAGAAAGTCAACTTTAATTATGACATTAACTGATCTTATTCGTCCCCTATTTAAGAGAGATAATTTAGCAGGATTATTAAACTTTAATTATGGTTGCTAGAAATTTCTTCTCAGTGTAGTCGCAGTGTTCAAAAACTGCTGCATCTTTTGATGAAACAGCGATATAGATGTATTAGTTATTCACTTTATTTTACGTTTTGCGAGTTTTTTTATTTTTGGGCAAAGAGATATTATTAGTATTTTTTCTTGTACAGGGTGTTTCATTTTTGATGGTTTTACAGGGTATCTCGAAAACCGTAAGGAATATCAAAAATCTTATATAGGACTTCCGATCTCTTTTTTGAGAAAACAACTAGAGTGAAAGTAGTTCATGGCTATTGCAATCCATCTTGGAGCTATAGGGTGATTTTCGGATTTTGCCCAATTTTATATATTTTTTCTCATTTGCTATTAAAGTGTGAAAAACTTTAAAAAGGTTAATTAGGTGGTTTTTTTTCGTAGAATATCGTGTAATTAGTTTTTTTTCTATATTGGTTAGTTTTTAAGAAAACTACCCAATTTATGTTTTTTCTTATGAAACACCCTGTATATTTTCATCTGTAATTATTAGCTTTTTTTTGGCTTTTCAAAAATATATATAAGTATGTATTCTTTGTTATAAGTTTTACCAATAATTAGGTTTTTCCATAAGTTTTGCTTTTTTTAGAAAAGGCCATGACTGAAAATGACAAAACAGTTTTTTTTATTACCTACTTATTTTAAATTCGCTACCCTAACGAATATTTTAGTAACAATTAACTTTTATATTTAGAGGGTATTTAGGCCACACATAACCGCACCGATGTCCTACAATACCCACACAGTAGCACGACCGTGTCTCGACGGTCTGAAACATGGCCAGCCAATGAAATTATACGTGGATCGGATAGCGTCGATGTTTCCCAAACCAAGCTTTGGGTTTACGGGTGACACCATTTGTTTCAGTTTATTACGTATAAAAATTAAAAGTAAGTGGTTAAAGGTTAGTTGGTATAAACAAACAATACAAGAAAAAGTGATTTAATAAGTACTAAAAGTATAATTTACTTATATATTACTGCAGTTTGATTAAATACAAAACTTTTTAATGGATGGTATTTATTTGGGTACACGCCAAAATAAAATTAAAAGTACTAAAAACCAAAAAAATTTAAACAAGTAAAAAGATAATTAAAAATCGACGTTAAAATTTAAAATTTTGAATTTTAAAACCTAAATAATAGTAAGTTTTTATTTTTATTATTTTTATTCCATTTGTCTTGACAACGGTGGCAGATTTGCCACCGAAACTTCGATTTTTAATTATCTTTTTACTTGTTTAAATTTTTTTGGTTTTTAGTACTTTTAATTTTATTTTGGCGTGTACCCAAATAAACACCATCCATTAAATGAATCCGCCAAACTACAGAACATATCTTCAATACAAAATTTTTGCACCGCATCTCCCTACATTTCACCAAAAAAACGCACGACAACGGGCTCGTTGCGATTATGTGAGGCCTAACCTTAATAGTAAAAACCATATATACTAAAATAATTTTGGTAAAAGGTAAAAGCATTAAAAGCAAGTATAAGGGTCTCATTTTTTAAAAATAAATTTAAACTAAACTAAACAAACTTTAAGTTTGCGAGTAAGACTAATACTGTTATTTGTGTAGAAATGCGCCGTCAGTTTAGTATACACACTTAAGGTACGATTGCGAACACGGCGGCAGACCGAAAACCACCGATGACAGCGACAAATCCTTTCACGTTAAGGTGCGTCCAGATTTGAACCACGACCTGCAACCTTTCCTTGTCGCAAACCACTACGACAGTTCCGTGTAGATTCAGAGGCGCACTTACATGTTTGCCGCCCGTAGGCTATTTTATTTTCGCCGCCCCTTTCTTCTTCTTTTTTCCTTCAGAAATATTTTTGAAGAGCAAAAAAAAAAGGTCCTCACTTCCATTTCCTTTAATTATAGCTATAAAATTGAATTCCAAATCCAACCAAATTATTCATAAGACATAATCTGCCGCCCCTAAAGAACGTCTGCCGCCCCCTAAAAATGCCGCCATAGGCTTCAGCCTACTCAGCCTTTTGGTAAATACGCCACTGTGTAGATTTGTACAACGACCTGCAACCGCACCTCGTCGCGTACCTATCTGGACGTCGGAACAAACTCCGTCGCGAACCAGATAAGTGTTGCAACTTGAGGGATCCATAGCTTGTGGGGAAATTAAAATTAAAATAATTGTTTTGCGACGTCGCAACCACGTACGTTAAAATTTAGTTTTTAGTTATTAAAAATAAGTTTAAATCGCAGTATAAAAATATTTAAACAGAACAATTAATTTAAACCGTAAAAAGGCCTATTGGCCCAAGTAAATAAAGCGTAAGACCTTCTTTTACTTAAAAAATATATGTACAAATTTGTCTACAAAAATATAGCAAATGCTGCTTTTGTGTAACTTCATTTACATTCGTGACAAAAATTAAAAAGTGAAAAATGTATTGTGTTGTATTTAATAATTTTTTATGATCGAATTCTTGATACAGAACAGTGATTTTATTCTGATTAATTAATGCCATCCTTCATTTTACTGTATTTGTGGCGTAATGATTGATGAATTTTATCAAATTAGGATATTTTCTCACCCTTTTGTTTCATTTTTAGTTATACACTTGAGAATTTTTTACTGATTTGTTTAATTTGAAAAAATAGAAAACTTTATATTTCTTGGTGGTTTATAAAGATTTGAGTTTAAAATAAATCTTTTAACGTATCTATTTAAAGTGGAATAGCATTGTGCACGTTTAAAGTTTTCTCATAAATTTTTATATTAAAAATTATTTTACTCACTATATATGTGTGAAACCAGCGTTGGTATTATATATTATTAAAAATGTTATTTCTTAAATTACCACTAAAAGCGGTACGTGAAAATAACATTTTTATGGCCAGTTAGTGAAAAAGGATAATACCCAATTTTATTACCCACTAATTATCAAGCATGTGCTTACAGTTTTAATTAAATAAGGATTTTAGGAAAAAAACTAGTTTTTGCTTAATTTTTTAATGTAAGTTGAAAAAAAATTGTATCTTTAGCGGGATCTCTTCAGATCCTGGAAGAAGTTTCATATTAAAAGCCAATTAACAATTAAAGGGTGGCTAAGCTCTAAGGTTTTAAATTAAAAAAAAATTAATGTTAAAATGTATTAAAAGTAATAAACAAAAATGCTATAAATTAATGTAAGTTTTTATTTCATCATTTGTGGTATTAGTAAAAGAACGGACAATTTGCAATAATTCTTTTAGGTCACTTCTAATTAAGGTATTAAGAACAAGACCGGCCTACCCCACAAATAAAAAAAAATGAGCTTTAACTTCTATTTTATGATCATAAAACTTATTTATCAGTGCCAACATGACTAAGTGAGCTACTACCATCTTATAACAAAATAAGTTCACTGGCCCTAATAAATAGGTTTTATGCCATTGGAAATAGGTATTTAAGCTCTTTAACACGCTTTTTATTAACTTAAGTTGTAACTATCTGGCTATGTAACGGAATCTTTGAGCCTAATTTTAACGAACTTCCAGCTATTCGATTTCTTTGAAACTTTGCACACGTATTAAGGAAACATGACAATGCACAATCTGCAAACAGTATCCCGTTATCTTTTGGATCGCCAGGAAAAATTCCATTATATTATAAAAACAACACCTAGGTTGCCATCTGTTGGCAACATTTCAAACTTTGCTATTAAATGAAGAAGAAATTTTTAGTGGGTTGCAATATATTTCTGCAACGGTCCAAACATTGCCTGATTGCCATCTGTTGGCAAAATTTCAAACTTTGCTACTTAATGAAGAAGAAATTTTTTAGTGAGTTGCAATCTGTTGGAAAAATTTGAAAATTTGCCACTCTTGTTCATTAAAAAATTTTTTTCTGCCATTTTGTCAAGAGTAGCAGAAACTAAAAAAATGAAAAAATAATTAATAGTTTAAAAACTTAAAAAACAATGCAACCGAACTAAAAATTAGAAAATAATTTTTCATTAAAAAAAATATTGTCATTTCATAGTAAAAAGCGTGGGGTGATAAATATATTGAATATATAATTATTATATTTGCAAAATATCTATGATGGAAAAGAAAAAATAGTAAAATGCACCCCACGCTTTTTACTATAAAATGACAATATTTTTTTTTTAATGAAAAATTATTTTCTAATTTTTAGTTCGGTTGCATATAAAAGCGTGTTTTTTAGTTTTTTTTAAACTATTAATTATTAAATCTGTATGATGATGAGGTCTGGCTTTTAACGACTTACTTGTGAAATAGTATATTACTACATTACAAGTGTGGAAAATAATCAATTTTAACAACACCACGAATGTAAAAAAGTAATTTGCACACAAGTGATGTACACTATTTCTTCTACGACCACAAATTATTTACCAAAAACTAAATTTAAAGTTAGTTTGTCTTTACAGAAAAAATAAGAAAACAACTGAAAACTTTGCAATACTAGGGTGATATATATATACATTTCCTTACTGCGGTATATTGTACGGTTTGACAATATTTTTATATCGAAAATCATGTACCTAGTAGATTTGTATATTTTTATTATTTTAGAATTTAAAAAAATTACCTATGCAGTTAAAAACTATATTGCATGGTTTTTAAATTTAATTCTAGTTAACAGCCCAATAATTTCAAATTTATATTAAATGACAATACAAGGTGTCCCAGCGGGAACTGCTGCGATCGATTTCTCAAAAAGTACGCTTTGGAAAATTTTGAAATTTTGGTAACATTATAAAGTCAGAGGAGCTAAATATTTTGACAGGTCTACGACTTCCGGTTATACCGGAAGTTAATGTCAACTTACTTTTTTAAAATGAAACACCCTATATATTGATTATTTTTTAGATTCTACCTCATATTCTAAACATAATTTATGTGTAATGTTCTATACCTAAATCCAAGCGTTTTTGACTTATTTTAAATTTTATGTCAAAAATGACGTTTGCAAGCCATTACATAACCATCAATTTCTTCTAAACAAAACCCTTTAATATGAGTTGGGGTTGGGTTCCTTGTAAAAAAATAACTTTTTAGTAGACTGTATCGATATTTTCACAAATAATAAATACAGAGTGGTCCAAAATAATCGTTAAAAGACATCACGACAAAAACCTTAAAAGTCAATTTTTTAAATGGAAAACCCTATCTTTTATTACCTTATCCTATTGGACATTTAAAACAAAGGTAAGTTTGTATAACGATGTCTATTTCAAAAATTTATAGTTTTTAAAATATTAATGATTTAAAATTTATCTATTCTAACAATGCATTTAAGTACGGGTAGGTACGGGGTAGTTTGCTGTGACGCCGCATTTTGTAGTCAAGGCCAACTAGAAAGAAAACTAAGCCGTATTTAAAAGCATTGTTAGAATAGATAAATATTAAATTGTTAATATTTCGAAAACTATACATTGTTTTAGATAGACATCCCTATACAAACGCTATTTTTAATGCTTAATAGGATGAGGTAAAAAGATAGGGGTTTTCGTTTAAAAAGAAATGACTTTAAGGGTTTTTGTCGTAATAATTTTTAACGATTATTTTTGACCACTCTGAATTTATTAATTGTGAAAATATCAATACAGCCTGCTAAAGTAGTTCTTTCTCCACGAGAAACCTAACCCCAACTTATAATAAAGGCTTTTGTTTAGAGAAAATTGATGGTTATGTAATGGGTTGCAAACGTCATTTTTAACATAAAATTTAAAATAAGTCAAAAACGGTTGGACTTAGGTATAGAACGTTATTCATAAATTATGTTTAGAATTTTAAGCAGAATCTAAAGAATAAATAGTATATAGGGTGTTCCATTTAAAATAGGGAAGTTGACATTTACTTTCGGTATAATCGGAAGTGGTAGAGCTGTCAAAATATTTTAGTTGTATGTCCCCCACTGACTATATATTCTTACCTAATTTTCAAAATGTTTCAATGCCTACTTTTAGAAAAATCGAGCGCAGCAGTTCCCGGTGGGACACCCTGTATTACAGCGATGTAAAGTACACATATATCACACTAGTGTAATATAAGGCATAAAAACAGTGTGCTATTTGCTATATTCATATGTGGTTGTAAGAAAAAAGCTTTATTTAAAATAAACACTTTTAAATATTACTCAGTTAATAAGAAACTTCCCTAAAAAGCATTGGATGAATAAATAGCCGAAAAAGTTTTGGTTTTTATTCAGCTTAAATATATGTTGTTATTTTTTGTTAAACCCTTTCAAACAAATACCAAAAATTAATATACATTTATTTGTGTCATTTCAGGTGAGTCTAAAGCAGATTGTGTACACTAACCGTAAGTACATCATTTTAAAGAAAAATATTCCCAGGCTATTTATAAATCTAGTTACATGGAAATAAGATTCATACCGAGTCCATGAAACAAGAATATATGAATCCAGTTTCCAGTTCCTTTTAACTTGGGTAGAGTTTCCTAATAAACGAGCTTTAAAAGTATCTTCTGAGATTTTGCGATAATAGAAATTTTGTAGAGATAATTATCCTAAAGGCTGCCGTAAATAGATCTCTGCGAAGCTTTAAGGATAAAATTCACCGCTATATTATGTAAGTTGAGTTATTAAAAAAAAAATCTTTTTTTTTTCTATATACAGTTTATTCTTTATGAGTATATTTTTTCAATATTTCTATAAAATTAAGGATATGACCCAAGCAACAAGCTGACGTCATTATGACGTCATTTTTAAGTCATTTTTAGTCATAAGACGTCATCAGACCAAAATTATGACGTCATTTTAACGTCATTTTACTGTCAATTTACTAACGTGTTTTTAATGTCGTTAAAGTGACGTCTTTTCTTGAAAAAAATTCTTTTTTTTCTATATACACATATACAGTTTATTCTTTATTAGTATAATTTTTTCAATATTTCTATAAAATTAAGGATATGACCCAAGCAACAAGCTGACGTCATTATGAAGTCATTTTTAAGTCATTTTTAGTCATATGACGTCATCAGACCCAAATTATGACGTCAATTTAACGTCATTTTACTGTCAATTTACTAACGTGTTTTTAACGTCGTTAAAGTGACGTCTTTTCGACGTCATACTAGCTCATAAAAATCTAATGACGTCATGTTTAGAAAACTCGCCAGAAAAATTTTGTGACATTATATGATTTGTGTTAAAATCCAACCGAAATATCATATGACAGAAAAATAAAACAAATAATTTTACAAAATTGAAATAAGAAAAACTCCACCGATAAATGGCGCAATGGACAATAAACTACTATTTAGAAAAAAATCATAGCCGTTAGCTTGCTGGCAACACAGCCCTGTTGAATAATTAATTTGCCAAACATCTTTTTCTTTAATTGCTTTTAATTTGTTTACCTACTATACAAGTAAAGAAGAAATAAATAAAAATCAGCTAAAAAAATACCATAAAATTAAAAAAAAACATAAGACAAATAATTAATATATTTTAAAAAGACAAGTTACTAGGCTTTTTCAGTTTTTTAATTGCACTGGAAAAATTGGTTTAGCTACAAAGCCAGTTTTATTAAGTTAATTGTTTTTTTTGTTTTTAATCAAAAATATGGTGACTTCATTAATATTTTTTAACAAGCCGTACAAAATAATAATAGTTGTTTAAAACACTATAGTTATTAAAATTTTAACAATCATGCATTTATGGAAAACGTATGTACCGGGTGTTAAGTTATAAATTTACACCCTCCCTAACTTTTATTTTTTATAGTACAAAATAAATAAAAACATCAGTTTTTGGGTTAATTTTGTAGTTTTTCAATTAGTAATCAGATATTTATTAATTCTTAAGATGTGCAGGGTACGACAAAAGTATATATTTTTTAATGAAACATCCTATATATTATTTCACCATTAAAAAGATCTTTTAAAAACCTTAAAAAAATAACATTTTATATAAAACCTGTCTTAATTATTTTTCAAAATATAGCCATGAAAATTCGAAGAATAATTTTTATTTTCAATTAGAAACGTAATAAACTTTCATCATCCTAACTTTTTTATTTTTTAAAAGGAATAAAAATATTTTGTTGGGATGATTCTGTATTATCTCCGCCTTTTATCAAAATTTCTTTTTCCTTACGATGTCCCTTAAGATATACAGGGGTACAACAAAGAGTATGTTTGTTTGGTTTGTACATTTGAATGAAATATTTTTGAAACTTAATATTTAAAATAAAATAATTAATGAAGATACGTATTTTAATTGTAGTTTTTTCAAAGGTATTTAACAGAGCTCTTTATTAGTAATATATTAAACAGGGTGTTTCATTTAAAAAACAACATACTTTTTGTCTTACCCTGTATACTTTAAAAGATATTAAAAATTTTATTATTGATTCAGAAACCACAGAATTAACCCAACAAAATAATATAATTATTTATTTTGTACGATAAAAAATAAAAAGGTTAAGGGAGTTGTAAATTGATTACTTCACACCCGGTTCTAACAAAAATGATTAAAATATTTACAAAAAATATTTTTTAAAAAACAACCACTTGCTCACACGACAAACTATTTATTTCTTTTTATCGATTGACCACTTCGTTGCATTCGCTCTTTGAAACTGATAAAGCACTTTTTCCACAAAAACTTGTGGATGGATGTGTTAAGTTCAATGGCAAGTCATTATTTTTAGAAAGAAACTAATGCAATACTTCCTTTTGCACAGATATCAGTTGATCTTACACCGCTTTATTTAATGAAACGTTTCCGAGTTGAGTGAAAGCCCCGGTTTTTACTTCCTTTGGAGAATGGGGTAACAATTTAACTAATTTAACCTATTTTCTTGCATTTTTAGAGCCTATTAAAGGATCTAAATCTAATTAAACATGGTTTCGTTAAACAATAAATTTGCAATTTTAATTTACAAACTTAAGTCGATACCTACCTATTAAGGATTAGTTAATTGTAGCTGGTTATTACTTGAAATATATACAGAGAGGCCCTTTGAAAACGAAACAAAGCTAATTTTGAGCACTACAGGTCATATTATAAGGAAAAACGCCTGGACACTTCAATTTTTGATTTTAGGGGAAACATTTTTTTGCCACTTTCACCCCCTGGACTGCAACTCTCCAGACTAAGTCCCAAAATCTTAAATCTAGAAAGGGGTCAAGTGATTCCTCCTTTTAAAGGTCTTTCCACTCTACTGCTGCCAAGTTATCTCTGCTGTTATTAGATTTGTTCCAGCAGAATGTTGGAAACATGTTAGCAACAATCGTAAAACTCAGAAATTGTTACAAACATTAGTAAGAAATGTTGGCAACAGTTTACTGCTGAAACGAAAAATAAAGAAGGCGTGCATACTGCTTATTCCTTAATACAAAAAGGTTATGTCAAAAATTTGTCAGTAATGTTTGAAGAAAGTTTGCAAACTTTTTAAACAGTTTCCAACATGTTTCCAACATCTTAAAACTACTTCTGGAACAACAAACAATTGTATAAAGTTACAAACATGGCACTGCTGGAACGACAAATTTGACGTGCGCAGAATCTAAACGGTTGCAAACATTTCTGACAGCCTGCAGGAACAAACCTACTTTTGTTGGTATAATAGCTTGTCAAAATTTTATTTTTTTATTAAATTATATAAAATTACCTGCAAGAGCTACCTTCTTTGAACCAAGGGAATATAATAAGGGTTAAACGACCTTTTTATATGAAATAGCAATTAATCCTGTTGGCGAGGGTGTGATTCAACCCTAAAACTTAAGGGTGAATCACACACTTTATTCAATATATCATTTTAAATATCGTATATTATTTAAAGAATTAAAATTTAATTTTTAACGAGCTGTCGTACCAACAAACATAACAGCAACTTCAAACTTAGCAGCCGTAATAACAGTCGAGAGACCTTCAAAATAAGGTATAACTCAAATCCTTTCTTTATTTAGGATTTTTGCACAAAGTCACACATCTGCTAGAAGGTTGCAGTATAGGAAGTGAAAGTAGCAAAGAAATGTTTTTCCCAAAAATCAAGAATTAACGTGTTTGAGCGTTTTTTCCTATATGACCTGGAGTGCCTAAAATTAGTTTTGTTTTGTTTTCATATGTCCACATTGTTATGTATATTCTATTAAAAATATAACCCTGTAATTTAAAAAATACTTTTAAATTAACCCAGTTATAACTTTAATCAAAAACACACAAAATTAAGCTTTTGCAATGCTTTATTTTTGCATTACCTTTAAATTAAAATGTAAATTGTTTTTGGTCTGAAATTAAAATTTTTGTGATAAAATTTATCTTAGTTTTTTGTACTATTTTTTGTCTATTCGAGTACAAGATGTCGGCTTACAGAAGCTTGTATTTCCAAAGTGACATTAAGCTGGTCTTTCCTATTTTTATGTCACATGCTTTTTATTTAATCAGTTCGTATTTCACCAAGACAGAGAACTTTAAACGCTTTATAATATATTATTCTTTAAAGGCGAATTTTTTTATTTAAAATGAAATTAGAAATTATTTTTATATACATGATGTTTAAAACAAATATTTAAAAAAGTCAGAAGATGATAACTTGTTTAAAATAAAGGTTGGCTGTATAAACATGGGGTCAAAAGTTATTCCTTAGGGAGATATCGCGGTACAAAGATGATAAAAAATTATCTCAAAATTTTTGTTATAAAAACAGAAAAAGATAGAACAAACAAAACTGATTTTTACACATTTTTTGAAACTTGTGGGGTTGAGATAGTCAACTTTTACGCAACGATATACAAAAAAAAAATAAGTACCTTGTTTATTAAAAAAATATGTTGTCTCCTATATTTTTTTATTTAATAACGCAAAAATAATTTTTAAATTATTGTTTCATGTTCAAACGGCAAACATAATTTTAGGGAAAGATTATAGTTGTCTGTTGTTGGAGATCGAACGCTCTAAGAACAACACATCTACGTCATCGTCTGATATCAGTTCACTATTCGGTCCTCGCCTAGTTCAGCTGGCTTAAAGTAATAAATACACGGATCTGTTTAAACTTTGTCTATGTAATAAATTGGCTAGGCGGTACCGTTGTTATGCAAATTGTTGCGTCGCTAAGGGTGGGTGGAGCTTGGTGGCCATTAAGGTTATGACGTCGCGGTGTTGTTCTTAGAGCGTTTGAACTCTACACACGTTTCTAATTTTGCTTAATTTAACAAAATCAAGTGGTTTGAATAAAATTATTTTTTGTTTTTAAGTTACAAATAAAAATGCTTTTTATTCTCATCTTATATTTTAGGATTAAAAAAAATAAATATCACTGTTTTATCTGGCACAAATATTATTTTTTAACTTATATTTCGTTGAGCAACGTCGACATCTATATAGAAACACCTAAGCTGTAATGTCCCAAGTTGCCCTACTTAGATATTTTACGTAAACAACTTGGTGCTATTTCAAATGGCGAAATAGCACCTGTATAAAACGTCAAATAAATAGAACTAAGTAATTAGAGCATTCTCTAATGAGTAGAGCCTCTTTAAGTGGAACGTTTCAAAGATTCTCTGGACAGCGTGAAACTAACAATTTTAATGGATTTCTTGTTTAACCAGGCAACTACCCTTCCTAATATCATTTAACTTGGGTCGTGCATTACATTTTATATACTGTTACATACAATTTTGACCTATGTGTGGGGTGGGGGCTGTTCGAAAACTGTAATGCAAAACTGCTTAGGTAAAATCCTTTTATAAAAATTATAAAAAAGAACCAAAAATTGTTTTATAATTTTTTATTATACTTTAACAATGTCATTTATGGCATAAAGCACTAGACTATTTTAATTTTTTAGTAATGTAATTTTTAAGTAAATGTAAAAGTCCACTGGCGTCTCAAGCGGAACCTGAACAAATATTTTTAACAAAAATTGGGTAAGCCACTGACTTTCAAAAAATATGTGTAAACTATCTACAAAATCAGCTAAATAAATTACTTTACTAGCAATGTGTGAAAAGAATACGGTTTAACGCTAATGCCGACATGTTAATATTTTGGATAGTATGACTAATCGTGCTTCGTTTGTTGTAACTTAACTGACCGAAATAATTTTAAATATTGCTTATACAGTGTACATTTTTAGATTAAGCAAATAAAAGCTCAGCTTTTACTTGCAATTTTTCACGTATTTTGTTTGGTTTGGGAAAAGAATAAATTATTTGCATATTCATATTTCTAAGCCTACCATGAAGAAAAATTGGATTTTTTCTATATAACCAAGGCCTTATAATGACAACAACAGTTAATATCCAAATAAATTATATATGTTTTTAGCTAGCTAAATTTTAATAACATATGTGTTTTTAATTCCCTAAAGTAAAAAAAATAACAACCAGTGGACGCGACATTCAAATAATTAAATTCATAAGTAAATGACCTATGGCCGCCATCTTGAAAATAAACAATAGGTTGTGATATGTCATTAAAAGAGATTTAAGTGCAGAATTCAAAAATAAAATAAAATAGGGGTGTTTTCATTTTAAAATGTTTGGAAATTTTTAAATTTTTTCTCACCTATTATATTAAAAACTAAAATGACTAAATCTAAGTAATTTATAAAGACAACAATATGTGTCGTTACCTATGACAATAAGATAGCATTTTTTTTTATTTTGTGTCAACAAACTCCCTCTTACCTCGCGTAGACACCAACGATACGTTAGTATTTAGACATTTAGCCTTCGTGGATTGAGGAGAAAAAAAAATAAGATATTACCAAATATCAAAATTTTATGAAAAAAGTTGGATACATAAATATATACAGTGTGTCTACGTAAGTTGGTGGGATATGGGAAACTTTTTTATTATTAATTTTACGAAAAAAGTTATTCTTTATAAAAAGTTTTGCATGGTCCAAAACCTAAAATTTAATCATCAGATATTAAATTGTGTCAGTCATGTACAAGGTTTGGCCAAAAACGTAATTTTTGCTTAAGAGTAAAGTACCTGTATTTTTGCTAATATCGCCATATGTTACAAAGAAAAGATGTTTAGAATTAAAAATTACTTCAAAATATTCAAATGTTGTCTATTTCCGAAAAAAATATTTTTTTCAGCAAAAATCGAAAAATTTTAGGTTTGTACATTAGTTTATTGTACATTCTTCTTGTTTTAATAACAATTAATTTAAAAAGTTTACTTTAAACTGCCCTATAACCCTTATAATCATGAAATCTAGTGCACTAATGTACAAACCTAAATTTTTACCATTATCGCCGAAAAAATCATATTTGGAAGTAATTTTTAATTCTAAACATCTTTTTTATAACAATTTGCGATATTAGCAAAAATACAGGTACTTTACTCTTGAGCAAAAATTACATAAATGATGATTGCATTTTAGGTTTTGGACCAGGCAGAACTTTTTATAAAAAATAACTTTTTTGTTAAATTAATAATAAAAAAGTTTTCCATATGCCGCCAACTTACGTAGACATACTGTAGATTTTTCTTTATATATTCGATACCCTTAAATTGTCTTTAAACTATTCTATAACGCCCTGTAAATAACGCACTTTGATTTGTTTTTTAATGTTTACATTCATTATCACGTCTAGGCAGGTGCATTATTGGATAATTTTTTTTCACACAAAGCTCGTTTAAGTCTACTTTAACCTCGTGTTGTATGGCCCTAAAATTTAAAAGGGTTGCCGTAAACTCGCTATTATTTTACCGATAATGTCCAGTACGTGCCTGATTGTGGATAGAAAGGCTGATTATACAGGAAAAAGAAAAAAACGAGTTTTTTATTAAGGGAAGAATTTCAATTTTAATTATATATTTTTTTTTTGGTATATTATAAATTAAAAGGCTATGTTTTAAAATTTATGAAATAATGATAATTACACAAACTGAAAATTATCCCAAAGGAAATTACCTTTAAAATATATTTTATTCTTTTAACAGCCCACCCCGGCTTATATGTAGACTAAGTACTAGGTACAATAGGTGACGGGATTTTCATGTGCTTAACTTTTTCTATACTTTATCCACGAACCATATGCTAAACGTGTAAACAGTGATCAACGCGTGATATCACCATTTCTGTACGTCTATTGGTTAAAAGGCAATAAAACATAATTGTTAACATGCAGCCTTGCCAGACAGGGCCGGCATTATAGTTCCGATTTAAAAATAATAGAATATAATTGCTTTAAATAATTCAAACTCAATAAATTGTTTAAATCCATCCACTGTGTATTAAAGTACGACTACGACTTAGATTTCGTAGTAGAAAGAAAAATAACATCATGATTTAGAAAGTATATTTACTTCAAAACAATTGAATTCCTTAGTGTGCCCCTGACTATTTCAACGTACACGTAAATTTGTTTATTTCCTTTGCATTTGTAACTTGCATAAAGTATAAACTTTCATTACCGTTGTTAAAGTACTAAAACATCCATATATTGCACATAACGGCACCTTTTAGGCAACGCGTTTATAAAAATATGGACAATATACAAATAAATACCACCCGTGAACCACCCCCATTAACTTTTGGTAATATTATCCAGTTTAACGTGGGTTTTAAATAGCGATCAAATATCCATCTAGCATGCTTGTGTAACATAAATTTATTATTCCGCTATAAAAAATTGCGCCACAAAAGTGTACGTGTGTGCAAGTGCCTTTATAACAAATACATTTTAAAAATGTCAGTCATTTTGCATATTTCATTAAGAGACGTTTACATTTAAATATGCTTTAGTTTGTGTTATATTCTAGGTCAGGGAGGCAGGTCCTCCCATTAAAGTCGACCTAATCTGGTATACAGACGGCTCCAAAACAGACCAAGGAGTTGGGGCAGGTATATATGGGGATAAACCAAGGACGAAAATAAACTTGGGCCTCGGACAACATCCTACTGTGTTCCAGGCCGAAATTATAGCAATAGAACAATGTGCTAGGAAAATTAGCAGAAGGGGCTATGAGGATAAAACCATAGTAATTTACCCGGACAGCCAGGCAGCCATCAGGGCAATTAGTTCATGCAAAATCAGCTCTAAGCTGGTGCGGGATTGCGTAGTTCCTCTGGAAGAGGTGGGTGCGTCCAACAAGCTAACCATTGCCTGGGTACCAGGACACGAAGGCCACGAAGGTAATGAGGAAGCTGATAAATTGGCAAAGTAGGGGCTGGCAGGACAATGGTAGGTCCCGAGCCCTACTGTGGTATTCCATCATGCCAAGTAAGGTCATCTATTAGATCATGGATTATAAGGGAATCACAACACTAGTGGACAAGAACACCAGGACAGCGTCAAGCGAAAATATTCATCAAGGCTTACTCGCCAGAATTTACGAAAGACCTTCTGAACTATAACCGGAAGGCAGTAAGAATAATAGTGGGTCAACTAACAGGTCATTGCAGACTGAATAAACACCTGAAAATCATGGGCCTGGCAGAAGAAAACCATATAGGTTCTGCCAGGAGGAGGAAGAAACCGCAGAACACGTATAGTGCTAGTGTGAAGCCCTTTTTCGTTTGCGGTTTGCAAGGCTGGGTGATGAAAAACCTAAAGCGGCAAGATATACCAAGGAGCTGGCTTCAAACTTGTGGAGTCTGATAAAACAGACCGGCTTGGATACCGTGCTTTAACCTATGAACGGAGGACACAATAAATCTGAGCAGGTTGCAGTGTGAGAGGATATGTAATCCACCTCCTAATCTAATCTAATTTAATTTTAGGAATACATCAGCAGCGACTGGTGACTGCCTTTTCTGGGTCAACACGCACCATTGTTAAATATAGTGTTAACATTTTTTAAAATTATTGATTATTACAATTTATTAAATTACTGTAATCTGTCAGTTATTGTAATTTTTTAACATATTGGCACTAACAATGAATTTATTCGTTATATTAAGCGTCCTAAATAAAATTTCAAACATTAGTTTAACTATGGTGCGGGTATTGACCCACCAATTTTGCCATTGCTGGAATATTATTATTTTATATATTTCAGGAAAACAATCAATTTATTTAATTTGATTTAAAAACTTCAAGATCAAAATAATTTTGTAGATTGCTTGAAATAAGTCTCTAAAGTAATCTACATGTAAGCACCCTAAAAATAGACTTAGATATGTATTTGCCTCAACCTGTAAACTGTTTAAACCCCTTTTTAGGGTAATCTTACTAACCTCATTTTTGCAAATAGTCTATAATCAGGTAACTTACCTATAAAAAAACTGGAATTTAAAACATGTCTGGAGAAAAATATTATAGCCATTTTTCAAGATCAAAAAATATATTAAAGCAAAAACACAAAAAATATTAAAAAAATCCGAAAACTCGTGAAAGTCTTTAATATTTCACGTCGATGAATTTTATCATTTTTCAACATGTTTGCGGCGTAAGAAATATTGGCTTTTCTAAATTTAGGAAAGTGAAATATTTAAATTGAAAGTCAATATATTAAAATCTGTATCAAATCTTAGTCATTTGTCATTTAAAAAGTTAATGTAAGAAAACTTTATTACCTAACATACTAATTGTTTGTATGATTTTAAAACATTTGGGTGTCCAGAATTTTTAAAAATAAAAGTAAGTTCTGGTTAGTTCTTAGTATTTTTTTTTGTAATATATATTTATTTTTATTATTGAGTTATTACTTTTTAATTGAAATCTGTAATAAGCAAAGCACTTTAAACATATATAATATTAATAATAAATTCAGAAAAATTCACATTCGGTTCGTCTCATGTACACATAATTTTAACCGAAAACAACCATGATTAAAAAAGAAGGGTTACCACCAACAGAGCTAACTAACTCGTCAATAAGCCATATAACCATATTTCAAGGACAATACAATTGTCCTACGGACCACAATTCAGTTATCCAAGTGATTAAATTTTCAAGAAACTGGGTGTCTGACGGATATTTTAAAAATTTCTTAAACATTAAACTGTCGTACAGAACGTAGTTTTTTTGCTTACAGTAAAATTTAGATCAATTACTGTGTGACTGGTTTTGTAAAAGACTTGTTGCCCGACGGACTTTTTTTATTATTTTTTTAATATTGAGCTGTCTGATTTAACATATTTAATTTTTTTTTCTGCTCACAGTAAAACTTAGATTAAATAACATCCTTAATATATTAATTTAATAAACAATAATAATTACCTACGTATGTTTGCTGGTTCTCCGACGAACATATACTAAAGCCAACCACTCTCTTTTGCAAAACTTGGTCGACTGAGGCCGCAGTTATAATAGAAAAAAAAATACCAGTAATCGCAATCATTTACCAAGTAAACCAATTTACCGACAAAGTAGAATTGCAGAAATAATAATAATTATAATTAGTTTGGAATTTGTTTTAAATAAAATTAATAAAAAAATTAACTAACAAAACACTTGAATTTGTGTATTTATCTGTTTTTACCAGGGACAAAGTAGGTATTTCGCGTTTGAACAAATAAACCCAAATACATTTTTAGGCCTGTTAAGGTGGATGATTTACTGATTATTTTAACAATTTTACCTAACATAGTTTTTGTTTTTGCAGGTAATTAATTTTATTTAAATTTTTGTTTTAGGCAATGATGTAAAAACTAAAATCGCATTTGCTTAGCCAGTTAGTCAGTGTTGACAGAGATTGGGGAATTTCCTTTTCTTCGGAGATTTTTGATGACAATAGGGGATTTTTAAAGTGAAAACGGGGATTTTTAGCGATTTAAAAGCTTTTCTACTTTGAACGCCATATACGTCTTTAAGGTTGAATATGCGATTAGTTTTTATCGTTTATGCTCTTTCTTTAAAATGGCATAGTTATAAACATATAGTTCCATTCTTAACGTAAAAAAACCTTTATTTTACATAGGCAATGTTTCTTTTACTCGGGACTTAGTGGCTGTATGCTTAAAGCTAGCAAATAAATGAAGAAAATAATGCAATAGTTCTACTTAAAACCAACTTAAAAAGTTTTTATTGTTAAACCAATAAAATTACATAAGCAAATACAAAACAGGATTTTTTTCCAAAATACCCAAAAGGGGATTTTGTAGGACTTTGCAAAGAATTCTCATCCTAATCCACTTGGCAGTACTGCAGAAAGAGCGCTGTTGATCAGTTAATCAATATTGAATATTTTCGGGAAGTTTGTAAAATTTTACTGCGCACGCCCGTTTTTACCCTGTGTGGTGCCCATAAATGGGTAATTATAATTTTCCTGGATTTATCCATTTTTGTATTTAGGTCACTAGTTTTAACCTTGTTGACGTCATTTTTATATTTATCACAGCAGCTACAAGAAAGTTTGCAAAGTTTTAGCTCAAATATAAATAAGTGCCTTTTAACGTGGATGCCTTGTGTGCGTCTGTTTTTTTTTTTTTTAATTACAGTTGTTTTAATAGTAATTTATGTAACAAGTCCATAAAGTGATACTTTTTTTTACGAATGGAAAGTTTGACAGCACGAGCCGTTAGGCGAGTGCGGCAATCCCATAAGTAAAAAAGGCACGTGTTACATACCTACTATATTTTGTCCACGACCGTATAAAAAATTTCCAAAATACCATTTTGTATATGTTTTATTTATCTAAACCTATTATTTTGATTTTTGCAGCACAGCCATTATATTGCAACAAAAAAATCATAGCCTCCTTATTGTTTAGGATACAATTATGCTCTTCATAACTGTGCATTTAATATTTAATTTTACAAAATTGTATCTACTTACTTTTGTAGAAATAATACTAAAACATTATAAATTCCTTTTCAATTTCTTAGTAATCCAAATTTATTATTTCTATTAATTTTTAATAATTTCTAATAAATTTATTTGCAAACTGTTAAAACAAAACTAGTGACACATGAATTAAAAGAAATAATGACGAAATCAAAGGTAACTTGACCGTTTGGTTCAGTTGATGCCGCGTTTACAGGTACATTGCATTAATTGATATTAAGGTTTACTGTAGTAGGCATTGAAAAAAAACACTAATTCAAAGTGTGAAAAAAGCTTCGAAGTGTTAAAAAAGTTACTTTTTTCCTAACACTTTATGTAGTGTACTAGAATGGAGTACTTTATCTTCATGTTAACGATTAAAAAAACGGCATTTTTTAACGGTCGTCGAAAAAAGTAATTATTGCTTTATTGGTAAACTGCATTACGCACAACACACAGCACTTTTTTTTTTAAAGAAGAGGTTTTGACACCCTTATTGTCTTATTTAACATAGGTATGTGGTTAAATGCCATTATTTTGGCATGAGGAATAATCAGTTTTATTTGTAAATTTATTTTATAACATTAAAAAGGTTTATTTAATAAAATGAGTATAAAACTTTTTAGTGTTTTTAAACTTTAGAAATTTTATTAGTTATATTCCAGAACACGACTTGAAATTTTTTGCTCCAAGCGAATCCACGCTTCGATAAATCTGTTACTTTTCCCTTTGCAGCAAGATATTTAAGATTGGATTTATATAAAACCCTGTACCCTGTGGCTTAAAAATAAATGGTTTTTATATTCTTTAGGTTGGTATTGCTTTTTTTCTTAATATACTATTTAACTAATTTTTTTAATAGGTTAACTGACAAAAATGTGTAATAAAATAAATTTTTTCCTTCCACGTGTTTAAATTTAAAAAATAAAATAAAATTAGAAAATCTAAAATTAACGCCCCCCGAATATGTGGGACCGGATTCATATATAACATGTAAAACAGAACAATTTTTTTCACGACACTAAAAAATAATGTTGCTGCACTATAAAAAGTAATATATTCTTTAATAATAATTACAAATAGAGAATACTTAAAAATAGGCGAGAACCTATGTCAAACCGACAAACAAAATAATTAAATACAACCCTGTTTAACCAAAACAATTGTTTTTCTTTACGCTTTACGGTATTATTATTTGACCAGAGTATTGTTTTTTAAGTTTAGGGTTTAAGAGATTTAAAAATTCTATTTTTATTACTTTAATATGAAGGGTGTAAAAATATAATTAGTACCATTGCGTAAGTCTATGGGTCCACACCTGGCGATGGAATAAATGTAAATGTTTTTAGTACTTATATTTAAAAATTATTTTATTATACCAAGTACTATAAAAGTTATTCAAGAAAAACCGATTGTCATATTAGTTTTGGTAATTGTCTAAAAGTTTCTGCAACTTCGAATTTGCCGAACTTTGGTATACGAGGGTTTTTGGGGTGCTAATCACGAATCTCGTGGTTGCTCTCGTGGTTGGTAACCACGAGAGCAAGCAGGCTTTCGTGATGGGTATGGCGTCAATGATCATCTCCAAACAATCAAAACAGTCATTGAAAAATGTGTAGAGTACAACAAACCCTTGGTCCTTATCTTTGTCGACTACGAAAAGGCGTTTGATTCAATCGACCATCAGAAAATGTTCCAAGCCCTAGCCGACTGCAGAGTGGACAGTAGATATATTGACGTTATAAAACACGTATATAACAATGCAAGCGCCAGTGTAAGACTTCATGAGGATACTCCCGTATTCAAGACAGAGCGAGGAGTTTGCCAAGGAGACGTTATCTCTTCCAAATTGTTTATAACTCTCCTGGAATATATGTTTAAAACTTTAAATATTGAAAACCTGGGAATAAATATTGATGGTGAAAAGTTAAGCCACCTACGATTCGCAGACGATATAGTTTTAATAGCAGATAACCTGGGGGAAGCAAGAGAGATGTTAAGCGAACTTGAAGAAGCATCGAGGAGAGTAGGCCTAAAAATGAACATCGCTAAAACTAAACTTATGACTAACCTGGTTATTAGTGAAAATATAACGGTTAATAACCTAAATATAGAGCAGGTACATTTATATAAGTACCTAGGTCATGAAATTCGTCTGGGGAGAGATAACCAAACGTGCGAAATAACCAGAAGAATTGGTTTAGCCTGGGCAGCCTTTGGAAGGCTGGGTCACATTTTAAAAGCTAGTATCCCGATTTGTCTTAAAAGAAAAGTTTTCGACCGGTGTGTCTTGCCTGTGTTAACATATGGAGCCGAAACACTAACTCTAACCAAAAGCACAGTAAATAAAATTCGAATCGCTCAAAGAGCTATGGAGCGAGCTATGCTGGGCTTAACTTTAAGAGACAGGGTTCAAAATGTGGAAATAAGAAGAAGAACCAGAGTAACAGATGCCATCGAAAGAATTACTAACCTAAAGTGGAATTGGGCGGGTCACATAGCGAGAACAAACGATAATAGGTGGACAAAAAGAGTATTGGAGTGGAGACCAAGAAATGATGCCTTTCGCAATAGAGGAAGACCACCCACACGATGGTCCGATGATTTAAAACGCATTCAGGGGAATTGGATAAACGTTGCACAGAACAGAGAAAAGTGGAAGTCCTTACGGGAGGCTTACGTCCAGCAGTGGAGAAATCTGTAACTGTTTGAGGATGATGATGATGAATCACGAATCTAAAAGATTTTTTTGGTAACGTTTGGATCTCGAGATATTATTCTTCGAAATGAAATTCAAACGATCCTTATTTTTACTATATTCCACCTTCTTTTTGCACAAGACTAATTACGTTACACTAAATTGAAACAAAATATTTAATTTAACAATAAAAACCTTTTTAAAACGTGATTTTTTATTGATTATTTGTACTTTTTAATTTTTATAAAAGAGGATTTTTAAAGATGTCCATAAAATATTTTGTGCCAATTTATATCAACAATTTTGTGCAAAAATAAAATGAAATATAGTAAAACTAGAATAGTTTGAGTTTCAACCTTATTGATAAAAAAATGGTAATTTTCTAGAAATCTGCGGCAACTCCGATTTTAACGAAATTTGGTATACGGGGGTTTTTTGGGGCGCTGATCACGAATCCGAAAGATTTTTTGGGGGAAACGTTTCGTTCTCGAGATATTCATCATCAAAGTTCAAATTTGAACTAAGCTTTTTTTCACTATATTCCCCCTTCTTTTTGCACATAATTCTTGATTTAAAGCTAAAGTGTCACAAAATATTTGATTTTCACCTTTTAAAACCCCGTTTTCTACGTTTTTAACATTACTTTTGCATTTAATTGCGTGGCTTTTCTTTGATAATGCGGCAACCATACATACACATAGGGCTTCATGGTACACCGGGATTGAAATGATTCAAAGTATAGCTATGCAATTTAATGCAAAAATAATGCAAAATATGTAAAAACGGGGTTTTAAAAGGTGAAAATCAAATTATTCAGATTAGTGATCAGCGCCCCAAAAACCCCCGTATACTAAATTTCGTCAAAATCGGAGTTGCCGCAGGTTTCTAGAAAATTACCAAAAAATACGTTCCCGAAAAAAATTGGCGACCCAAAATACCTCTGTATAATAAATTTCGTCAAAATCGGAGTTGCCGCAAGTTTCTAGAAAATCACCTTATTTTTATGTCTTTTATATGAATCCGAGAGATTACCCACATATTCAGAGACATCCTGTATACCCATATTTTTATTAATGTTAATAAATATACCGTTATTTATACCAAACATAAAAATAAAAACGTTATTTTGCAAATATTAGTATTGTATGTACATAAACATACTCGACTCCTGAATATTTAGATAAACTACCAATAACAATTACAAACTGATATTGGTCGTAAATTTATTGCAATAGCAGCAAGCAATCAAATTTAGAATAACTATAATTCTGCAATTGAGCAATTTATAAATTTATAATTAAACTTGCTGAATTGTCGTTTATTAACAGTTTAGGATTCCTTAACTGCCATTCATAATTCTCTTTTACATATGTTTAATATTCGAGCTATACAGGGTGAGCTTTTTTAATGTTTAGTACAGATATCTTAGAAACTGCTGCAGATACAAAGATGGTTAAATAGGCACAGAATTGTAGTTTTTAGAGCTTTTAATTATTGGTTTAAATCACTTTTTGTTTCGTTTAAAAATATCATGGCTTATTAGATTTAAAAAAAAAACTTTTTTCAAAAGTTTTTTTTTCTCTGTAACTCAGTTAATATTTAGAATAGAAAAAAAGTGTAAACGGAAAACTTGTAGATAGTTATATTCCTCATAAAAAGGTGTTATCCAATATTAAATGTAGTAGTTCCTTTTATGCTACGACATAAAATTGCATTATTTTTAAATGGTAAAACAACGAGGTTTAAGACATAACACGTTTTAAATTTGTGTGTTTTTCTACTAGGCCAAGAAACAAGGAAACTAGTATTTTTACAATTTTTTTTCTTTTTTTGACAGCCTTTCCAGTAATTATTTTAAATTTCTTGATCGTAAGACTCATTTAACGTAATGGTCAAAGCACACTAGGCGCTCAGGTCTTGGTACGCTCACGAACCGGTTAAGGTCATTTATTTAAGAAGGATGTAAAATATTTGATCGAATCGCGAGCGCCTAGTGTGCTTTGACCTTAACAATAATAATTTATGATTATAACGTATAGGTGTTGCGTTAAAAAGGCAACAAATTTGGTGCTAAAAAGATATAGGCAACAATAGTAAAATCTTTAATTATCTTTGAATGGTATTGTATTTTTTTTACTAATTTTATTTTAAAGAACAAGTTCAATTATTTCAAAGTTCAATTTAGTGGTTAAATGGATTCCTGCTTATTAATTGTAAGTTTTTGTTATTAAGTTTAATCAATTTAGTTAGTTTATTAAAGTTCAACACATTTAAAGTATTTATCAATGTCCCGTAAATAATTTAAAAAAACATTTGAAAAAATAAAAGATTTTATATTTTTTTATTTTTAAAAGTAAGTGTCTTCAGTTACTAGAAACTTATTTTATTTTTAATTATTAGATTTAAAATATTTATAGAACTGAATAAGATAAACGGAAAAGTCATTGTCAATAAAACAAGTTTAATTGTTTAAGGCTAAATGACATATAAAACAAAATTAAAATAAGATTTGCCCAACGGAATAGACAAAAATGATAAAATACCGGTTTCTTATATACAAAAATCGATTTCGAGCCCCAAAATTAGGCCTTAAATAATTTATTAGAAAACAAATATTTATCGCAATAAAAAAACCCTTTATTAATTACTAAAAATAGATCTAAAAAGCTGGTGTCAAAATTTGAGCCCGATCGGTTTAGTGGTTTTTGAGAAATCGTGGTAACCGTCTTTAAAAACACATTTTTAAGGAAAACCTTAAGGGTCAATTGGGGTAATTCTGGACAAAATTTAATGTTCTAAATTGTTTAAAAAAATTTGTGGATTTCCGCGCAATATTTCATAAATAAAAATAACTAGTCACATAGCTTATTGTGTCTTCTTTAATATTTTCTGCTGGTTTTCTGTAAGCCGTTAATGGCAACATTACAGTATTATTTAAAGGGATAATGTAAACTAACGATAGAGCGGCATATAGTCTTTGTTAAGTTTTGTTTTGTGGTAAAACGTATTTTCATTTACCCCAGAAGAATGTTTTACTGACATTGACACGAATTAGGTTGTAAGCTTTACGGCACATTTAAAAATAAATGCTGTTGTTGTTTTATATTAGGCGCCTCTACAATTACCTCCTGTTCACATTTACCCCAAATGACCCTACAGTTATTTGAAACATTTTTACAAAACTGTACTTAAAAGCATTTGGGCTCAAGTCCGCTTTGTTTAAAAATGTGTTTTATTATTTCTTAACCTCAGTTGGATTAATTCGACTTTTTAAAATTTTACAGGACAGTGAAAATCTGTAAACCCTAAAATTTTAATGTAAACTAATTTAAACCTAATAAAAAAAAATAGCTAAGTAAATATTAAAACACATTTTTGAACTTAAAACTCGTAAGGTTATACGATTGCGCAGCAGTTTTATCGTATTGCTGTTACATAATTTAATTAATTATAGTCATTTAAAAAAACACTTTGGACCGGTTTAGAAAGGGAGGGAAAAAGGCTTTTTATAAAATATGATTTTAATATTTTAGAAGAAAGATTAATGCAGTCTTTTCATATTAAATATTTTAATCAAGTTGGCTCTCTATGTAGACGTCTTTAAAATTATTTGCCTTTTTAAACCAAATTACCGATTACCAAGTTAAATTCGTTTTTTATTATAAAAATATTAATTAAAATGACCAATTCGTAAAAATTAGTTAGTTTAAAGTTAGTAAGGTTACAGTGTTTACTACATCCTAAGTTATTGTTTAATTATTCATTTTGAGTGAGAAAAAAATTAAATCAATTTATTAAAAGCAAAATATCTTAAGGTACCTGTGGCAAATAAGGCCCGAGGTGTTATAACGCATTTAAAAACCCGCGACAAAATATTTGGGTTTTAGGCTTAAACGTTATCCTCGACGTTACCCACACATGCGTTAAGGTACGTTTACTTTTGACATTTTATAATTGCATGATATTTATGTCAGATAGAAATTCTGGCTAATGTAGACGGTTTAAAATTTATGTCTGATATAAATTTGTGATGTTTACATTAGCCAGAATTTCTGTCTGACATAAATATCATGCAATAAATGTCAGATGTAAACGTAGCTTTAGACCAATAAATTTTACGGAAATAAGCGAAGGCTGCTACGGGCTGCCCTTTTTTAAATGGCAAAAAATTTGTGACAACGTGCGATATCATCAAATAAATTTATAAATGAAGAGCTCCAAATTAAAATGAAATTTTTGATTAAACACAGTATTAAAAGTATTCCACAATTTTAAATCTGCGTTTAAATATTTATGTTTAATGTACATATAAATATACCATATTGCAATTAAAATCATTTAAAATTATAATAAATACATAGAAAATGCGCAGTAAAAGTTGTGAGGCATTCTAAAAATTGTATTTTTAAAAACTTTGTTTGGATTTGGAGCTCCTCAGTAATTGCCCAAAAAAACTACAAGTATTCGGAATTTATTAATATTAACAAGTAAGGTAATAAGTATTTTGTAAATTATATATTGCTGTTAAGAACTTTTTTTGTAAAAGAGTTATTTTGTTGCAAATTAGTGTTTTATAAAATTAAAAAAAAACGTGACCAAAAAGGGTTTAAACATACGTAAAACCACTAATTTCACCGCATTTTATTCCACTTTGCATTTTGCAAACTATGGTTCTAACATTATATTTAAATTATGACTAAAGAAAAGCAGGCGATTTTTTAAGGCCTGGGTCATACCTGTCCCCCTTCCCTCCCCTAGCATTACCAATAAACAAGAAGTACGCTGTGAAACCACATAAGAACTGAAGGTACGAAAAAAATGTTTAGGACACCGTGGATTAATAAATAAAGCTTAAGAAATTGCAGAGCAAAGAAATATTCTTAAGGCTTACTTTTAAAAACAATGCATTTTTGACTTTTAACTATGCTTTAAAAAAAAGGAAGAAGACAACCAATTATAACCACTAAACCAAATACCTGTAAGGACAAGAAATAAATAAAGTTTCTTTAAATATTTTTTTTAAATCAAAGATTTACTTTAGGGCCTTATTTTACTATGATAGTTTAATAAGGCCCATATAAAGGGTTTTTTATTAATTTCTATATTTGGTTTTATATTTGTTTTTGTAATTTTGTTTATATTTTATTTTGACAAATAATAAACAATCTTTAATCTAAACAAAATTTTTTAAATCATGTTTTTTTACATTTGACGTTAGGTGGGCCTTTTTGCCGCCTTTCCTACTATGCTTTTGAATTTTTTATTTATAACAAACAAAAGTATATTCTTTTCATAGAAATTAAAAAAAATGTTCTCGAAATCCTTTATGTAAAAGTAGACCTACAGTATAATCTGCATTTACTCAAGTACTAAAGATCAAATTTCCATCTATGTGTATTTATTGTTATCTTAATATTGTACCTCAAAGTATTACTTACCTACGTTTGAATTTAGCATGTTATAAAAACCTAATACATACATTATACAGGGTGTTTCCTAACTACGGTACGAAACTTAAGGGGATGATTTTTATGTCCTTTTATAAAAAAGTTCCTATAAATATATGTATGTCCGGACTTGCTTTATTTCTAAGATACACAGCGTTAATTTTTTTTTAATCGATAATATTAAATATCTTAAAAACCCTATAATCGATTAAGATGCAATTTGTATACTTATTAAATGTAATAGTGCACTTGTAAAACCCTACCTAGATTAAGATTATTTGGCGTCTCAACCAATATTATTATGAAAAGAGTACGCCACTCACTTTTATATAGTTCTTATTTTTTTTTTTCGAGTTAAGCAATTTAAAATTCAACTTTTTATTTTTTAAAATTTTCTTTGTATTAAGGTTCATTAAAAAGATAAATAAAACTACTTAAATTTCTTTTAAAAAGTACACATAAACAACATGGTAAAAAACAAATAAAAATATTTGGATTGTATTTTATGTTGTTTATGGATACTGTGAACACCTAGTATAAAAAGTATACATTTTGGGGATTTTAAAAATATACATTTTGGGAAATTTAAATTTTAATTGGGTTACTTTAACATTGGGAAATTTGGTACATAAAACAATACGTGAATTGTCAAGGTTTAAAAAGTAGAAATCAAACAATTTTCTAGGTTACTCTTATAATAATAACACAAAAACATTAAACAAGCGAGTTACCTAGAAATGTAAAACAAATACTAAAAAGTTAATATTTAAAAGAGAACAAAATTTTAAGACGGGGATTGATAGATAGATTGATTGTTTATTAGATAAGAAAGAGTTAGTAAAGTCAAGTAAAGAGTTAAAGTTTGAGTTAAGCCCCGTACGGGCTATCCCTAGGGATATGCCCGTACTAAATTTAATGAGTCAAATAAGTTAAGTTAGTTTTTTATAAAAATGTAAAGTTAGTGTTGATGGTCCACCGGTCTCATGGTCCCAAGAAGATAGTTCCATATGGTACATTTGCCCCAAGTGACGTCAAGCAGCCCTTAGTAGTATTTCAAAATGTATACGTCACATATGGTGGAGGCGCCCCCGTTCCCAGTGACCTTTGTGAAACGTCGGTTATGGTAAGCTGTGCCCGCCCCAGTTCCAGTGCCCTTTGTGAAGCGATAGGAAAAGTCGCTTATGGTACGCCCTTCCTACCCCTCAGTTTATTTGTGGAAGAAAATACCATATATATGGTAAAGGCGTCCCGTTCCCCGGAGAAGAAATGTGTGTGAAAGGACGAAGATGGGGAAAAATATGTTGCGTAGCGTAGCTGCAAGGAGGTAGCAGCGTAGCTACAAGAAAAGGAAGATAAGGTATATCTTCAGTTTTCAAATATGGCTAAATGGTGTTAGCCAGAAGTGATAAAGAAGAATATGGAAATATATTTATTTGTGTCGAAGTTGTATGGTACGTCATGAAGACGGAGTTCAGAAGCAGCATGAGGCTGCATTAGCACTGGAAGCCGCAGCTCTAGTATGGGGAAGAGCTCAGAAGTATGGTCTTGAATGGTGGGGTACAAGACAGTTAAGCGGCCCTGAGAAAGCTCAGGATATGGGGAAATTGGCATGAAGTTGCAGTAACCTGATGTGGAAGAAGAAAATGGGAATGAAAGGCAGACAATGGTACGTGGAGAAGTACGGGACAAATGGCCAATGGAACGCACCATCAAGGACATGGACAGGCAGGCAAGGTGGACGAAAATTTTTTTATAAAGGCTAGTATAAGAAAAATGTGGAATATTAGGTTAATTTCTAAGTATAAATATTTAAAAAAATTTGATTTTCTTTTTATGTAAGAGATATTTTTTTGTTTTTAAACTATCCAATAAATTTAAAAAGAGCAAAAGATAAAATAGAAAAAAATTACCTAATTAATTATTTTCTTTCCCACTGGTATATTAAATAAGTCATTGAATTACTTTTTTAATGGTTCAACGTTTTGCTGACGAGACAAGGCCAAGTTCACTTTTATTGTTACGGAACTGATCAGTTTTAAATAACACAAACTTTTTTGCTTATTTAGCTGTTTGTATAGTACATAAATATCTAGTAAACTTAAAGATTAATAAAAAAAATTACAATTTATGAGTAAAAATAATTAGGTCATTTTTTGTCTAAAAAATAATCTTACCGTTAAAACTATATTTATTTAAAGTACCTACTTAAAGAAAAGCTTAAAAAGGTTTTTAACAATTAAGCTAAAATCTTATTTGAACTAATTATTTCAGCAAAAACATCTCTAGAACTTTTTAAATAATTATTTTAGATAATTTATCCGGAAGAATTTTTTAAAATTTCAAAAAAACAGGAGTCATAATGTTAAATATAACCTAAATGAATTATTTTTTAGAGAAAAAAAAACTATTTTTACATTTTTTCTTGCATTTTTTTTGAAAAAAATTAATTGGTTAAAAATAATTTTTTGAGTTTAAAAAAAAACAAAAGATTTAATAAAACGTTAAGATTATTTACGATAAATATAATTTTTATAATAAGTAACATAATGTTAGGTTTTAAATATTTGTAAGCTATATGGAACTATCGTTTTTCGATAATATTGCTAATTTTTTAAAGGGGTTAAAGTAAATTTGGCTCATTTCTAATAGCGTTGTGGGTCCAACGCTTTCAGGGAAGGGGCATATGTGAACACCTAGTATAAAAAAGTATACATTTTGGGGATTTTAAAAATATACATTTTTGGGAAATTTAAATTTTAATTGGGTTACTTTAACATTGGGAAATTTGGTACATAAAACAATACGTGAATTGTCAAGGTTTAAAAAGTAGAAATCAAACAATTTTCTAGGTTACTCTTATAATAATAACACAAAAACATTAAACAAGCGAGTTACCTAGAAATGTAAAACAAATACTAAAAAGTTAATATTTAAAAGAGAACAAAATTTTAAGACGGGGATTGATAGATAGATTGATTGTTTATTAGATAAGAAAGAGTTAGTAAAGTCAAGTAAAGAGTTAAAGTTTGAGTTAAGCCCCGTACGGGCTATCCCTAGGGATATGCCCGTACTAAATTTAATGAGTCAAATAAGTTAAGTTAGTTTTTAGAAAATGCAAAGTTAGTTGTGATGGTCCACCGGTCTCATTGTCCCAATAGATAGTTCCATATGGTACATTTGTCAACGTCACAATACTATTTAGTATCACTTAAAGTGGCTTATTTTTTTTTCTCCCGAAGAAAGCAAGATGCGAAGAAAAAACGAAAGAGTGAAAAGTTGCATTTTTAATTGCTTAGTTTAAAAAAATCTAAATACTTTATAAAAAGTCAGTGGCGTAATTTAAATTCTTAATATTATTGGCAGTCGTGCTAACTGAGACGCCACTGGACCCTATAATCTTAATCCAGGTAGGGCTTTACAAGCGCATTAGATTAGATTAGATTAGGAGGTGGATTGTATATACATATATCCTCTATCAGTGCAACCTGCTCAGGTTTCTTGTGTGTCCCCGGTCCATAGGTTAGAGCACGCCAACCAAGCCGATCTTTTTAATCAGATTCCACTAGCTTGAAACTGGCTCCTTGGTAAATCTTGCCGCTTTAGGTTTTTTATCTCTCTTAGCCTTGCAAATCGCAGACTACAAAGGACTTCACAGTAGCACCATACGTGTTCTGCGGTTTCTTCTTTCTCCTGGCAGAACCTGCATAGGTTTTTTTCTGCCAGGCCCATGGTTTCCAGGTGTTTATTTAGTTTGCAATGACCTATTAGTTGACCTTCTATTATTTTCACCGCCTTTCGGTTGTAGTTCAGAAGGTCTTTCGTAAATTCTGGCGAGTAAGCCTTAATGAATATTTTTGCCTGACGCTGTCCTAGTGTTCTTATTCTCCAGTCTTTTGGTTCCTTTATAATCCATGATCTAATAGATGACCCTACTTGGCATGACGAAATACCACACTAGGGCTCGAGTCCTTGTCCTGCCAGCCCCTCCTTTGCCAATTTATTAGCTTCCTCATTGCCTTCGTGACCTTCGTGTCCTGTTACCCAGGCAATAGTTAGCTTGGTGAACGCACCTACCTCTTTCAGAGCAACTATGCATCGCGCCTTATAAGATTAAATTGGTGAACCAAATTTTATTTAAATCAGTTAAAGCGTTTATAAAAACGTTAACGCCAGAAAAAAGCAAGTCCGGACATATCTCTATAGAAACTTAAAGATATTAGATATTACCTGCTTAAGTTTTTGTACGGTGGTAAGTAAAAACCCTGTATATCATATTTTTAAAATTTAAACTACCATACAATCATTATTTCCTATTTTAAATTAATGTCTATGAAAATTTTAAATTAAATTAAAACCCAAATTAAGTTTTTCATAAAAATCAATATCCTGACACTACTGTTAAGTCAAATTAAATGGCTAACTAATTTATCTTTTGAATTTCACGACTTGGAAATTTTGCTAACTTCTCGGCTCACAATCTTTCTTATTAAAATTATAGTTAACTTTACCCAGTTTTAAATAGTCGTATGCATTTTTTAATGGTTTTGTAATGGTTTTAGCTAAAAATATGTTTTGTCTACAGTATCAAATATTATCTTCTTACTAAAAATATTGGTATAAACATTTTATACTGATCGATTACACACCGACTTTTTACGCACCTACTGCAACTATTTTACAACCAGTTTTTAAGCACTGTAATTAAAAATAAACCTATAAAGTCCCCCTTAGGCCTCGGACACGATAACAAGAGTAAGCGTCGAGCGAAAAGTATCAAATCTCGGTACTGGTAGCCTGTACTGGCTAAAATATTTTGTGGTAAACATCGTCTTGAAACCAGAAATGCTCCGCCGATAATATATTTTTGTTTCGAGCAGCAGTGGCAGTGTTTTTTGCTTACGCATATTACAGGCGCCTGATTCCAAAATTAAAGTTATTTTATGGTACCATAAGAATCAAAGGGAGCGCTCTCACATTTTCCAGTTTTCGCTGGCCGTAAACGCTTGGTATTGAGGCCCTAGCCTTACTAACAAAGTTTGGTTGTGTTTTAGTTTATTTTTTGTTTGTAATTTTTTATGGGGTCTTACATACTAAGGGTGGTACATTTTAAATTGTATAAGTAGCAAATGAAGTTCTAAAATAAACACCTTTACTGATGTTTTTAAAACCTATCTTTGGTAATGAACTTTATATTAGCATTGCAACAGCAACTCCAAAAATTGACCGACTTTCCTAAAATAACACCGCTTTTTTTTACCAAAAATCAAATATTTAAAAATATACTTATTAAAAAGATAAAAATAACCCCTAGTTCTAGTCTGTTGTTGAATTTATATTCACAACCTGGAACGTTTTATTTTTATGTCGCCAATGTCACGCCTACAAGAACAACCCTATTAGCTTTATACTTATTTAAGAGCAACCCTTAGCATCTATTCACTTCTTTAAAGGGCAAAGAGAAAAAAATGAAGGTTTTCAGTAGGGTTTTCACTTACCTGTGCTAAAAATGTTTTGACCACTGACCGTTTACTTCCCTAAGGTTCTTAGATTTAGTTAAGATTATACAGGGTGTTTTCTAACAACGGTACGAGACTTAAGGGGGTGAATTCTTTTATCATTTTATAAAAAATAGCATTTTTTAAATATCCTTAAAACCACTTAATCGATTTGGATGCACTTTGGTACAATTGTTCAATGTAATAAGGTGCTTGTAAAAGTCTGTCTAGGTTAAGATTATTGGGTTCAGTAGCGTCTCAATGGGCACCACAGCCGTTAATATTATGGAGAAAAAATTTTTAAATTTGAAAGAGACAGTTCCCATTTTTTTTTAAATTTGATTCCCACTGTTTTTTGGTATTAATTGGCATAAAAATCTTATTTTCCTCTTTAAGTATTAATAGCAGAAAAAATGAACAATTAAAATTATTATTTATAACACTTTAAAAACATACAAAATTATAAACAAATAAATCCTAAATTTAATTATTAAACTGCCTTTTGCACTCTCTGGCAGTATTCTAGGGTCAAGTAAAGAGCCTAAATCTATAACTAGGTATTCCTTATGCCAAAACTGACAAGGCATCAGTTTGAAAGTTGCAAGATGAAAAATTGGACATCTTTACCATTGTATAGTAAAAAAGCAAAAATCCAATAATAAAATGAAAAATTGGAAACCCCAATCAAGTACAAGAATTTAAAATTGGTTTCTGGGAAACCAAAGATCTAGCAATATCACCCATATCGACACTGAATTCAGAGTATGGTTTTACCCAAGGTTAGTATATATTTATAAGGTTGCGACATATCCTCAACTTTCAGGCGGTTCGAGGTCGGGGACGCAAGGAAGGGCACTCCACGGAGAAAAGTTGGCAAGACTGGGTAAAATCAATGCTGATGATCAATCCAGTGGCGTCTAGAATTTGCGCATTTCATTTTACATGGTTGTGGTAGTGATATTTGTTGAAAGATGTAATTCCAAATGTTTTTTATTTAAAGTGAAAGAATTTAAAACTTAATAATAATTAAAAACTGTTGTATAAACTTATATCTATATATACAATAAACTATATATCTCCGGCACTGAACAACATGGCTGAAAAATGGGAGATGTGACGTCATAACACGTCAAAGCAATATGCCGAATGTCGTGACCTTATATAGACCGACTTTGGTTTTACCTTAGTATCGAATTTTGTCAACTATGGTTTAAAAGTCTCTGAGATGTTTGAGCCTTTTAGAATATTTTTGACACACAAATAGGTCCAAATATGGTTAATAAATAAACTAAATATTTTTTTAATCAAAATTTAATTTGGTAAATCATTAACGTTTATGTAACATGGAATTTAAGGACTCTATCCAAAAAGTTTTAATTACTTTGGAAACTTAGTTTATCGGTTGACCTTGCTAACTTAGAAAGTGACCTATTTTTAAGAGTAAATAAACCAATCCTAAATCAAAAAGGAAAGTTAGGCCTACGTGATGAAAAAGTCAAACAGGCAAGAGAAAAAACATATGAAAGCAAATAAAACTACTGGGTGTATTTTTGGCATTCATCATGTCTCGTTCAGAAGAAAATACTAATTAGCTTCGTTTCTTAATTGCTTTAAAAACACTTTTGGTCAGACAGATTTGCAATAATTTATAACATGGAATAATGCATATAAATTCCTTAATGCTTTCTATATTTCTAGTTTTAATGATCTGCATTGCTGTTTTAAATATAGACAGTCGTTGTCTTGTAACCTTTGTTATTTTAATATACTGATTTCTTTTGTCTACATAAACACAATTCAGTGTCGTAGAAAACTAAGAAAATACTGTCAAAGAATTAAGAGATTGTCTCCGTTGGTCTTAATATTACTTTATAATTGGAGATTTTGGGGCAAAAACTGGGCAAGAAGCAAGAAGTCTATTTTTAGGCAAAAATTACATTTTTACCTAGCCGTATTCTCTAAAGAAAGGTTCATACATTGGTGCAAAAATCTTACAAGTCCAAAGCATATTAACGTCGCTATCAGAATTTTGAACATATTTTGGGGCAAAAACCGGACAAGTCCAAAACATATTATAAACACCTAGTATAAAAAAGTATTCATTTTGGGAATATTAAAATAAGTATACATTTTAGTTAGGTTACTTAACATTGAGAATTTTGCTGAATAAAGATAGACGTGATGTGTCAATGTTTTAAAACTATAAATTAAACAATTTTCTAGGTAACTCTTCTAATAATAAAAACATTAAACAAGGTGTGTCGCGTAGAACTGAAAAACAAACACTGACAAATTTATCATTTAAAGAGAACACATTTTGAAAAGGGGATAGTAAGATAGTAGAAGAAGTGAGATAGTAGAAGTAGTGAGGGTAATAGAGGTGAAGTCAAGAAAAAGGTTAAGTTTTAGACAAGCCCCCGTACGGGCTACCCCGAGTGGGGGGGGTATGCCCGCACTAAGTTAAGTTAGTTTTTAAATATAAAAGATAGTTTTATGGTTTACCGGTCTTATGGCCCAAGAAGATAGTTCCATAATGTATATTTGCCCCAGACACGAAAATGCCCTTATGTGTTTAGACGAAGATACTGAAATTCTGAAAAAAACGGAAATTCAGATGATCACGTGTAGACTCTTTTTTAATGCGATAACCATTAAGATGTGTGTTTATTTTTAATTAAAATGTGTTTTTTAACTTTTTTAAGCTCATTTGGGATAAATCTCGGACAAGTCAAAAATAAAAAAAATGTTTTGCTATAAAAAGAAATACAAACTTTTAATCTAAATTAGTTCATTCCATGCGTTTGCATGTGCTGAGTGTACCCTATAAATTTCAAGAGATTCGGTAAAGCCATTTTTGAGATACGATGGAGGAAAATTTAAAAACACAGTTTCGAGAAAAACAGGGTTTAAAGTTTTAAGTATGCTTAAAAATCTCAAGTTACCCTTAATCAGCGATGCCTGGTCCAAAGAGGGTTTTTTAAAATAACAAATGATTTTTTTAGGCTGTAGAATCTTGTATAAACGTATATTTGTATAATAGGGTGCCATGTATCAAGCCAACTGTACAAAATTGGCCCAGACTCCGACTGCCAACTCAGCGCTCCGAAAATCTTCTTCTTCTAACTGCTGTATTTCAAAACGACTTCGATTTTTTTAAATCACTTTATTACCTTACTCTTAACGTGTTAGGAAAGAAATTTAAAAAAAATCGATTTGTTGAGCCAATCACATGGGATGACCCTCTTAATTTATTTAAATTTAAACCATTACTAATTACCTGCTGTTAAAAATTGTCTATCAAAATACAAAACATAAGAAAGCATTTACTGAGCTTTTTCTTTTAGAAAGTTATGGATTGTTTTTAAAGGCAACAATTTAAAAAATAAAGAATAGGTCTTTTCACGGCTGACATTAGTTATTCATAAAAAGATAATAAAGCTTTTGGGGAATATTAGAAATTAAATTTCTTTTTAATAAAAGAAGCGGAGTATTTTTTTGTATTCTTAAATATTTTTTAACACTTATCTCGTAACGTTTTAACCTTTATAGAAAAGTTGCGTGGGTTTTATTTTTAATCTATGTGTATTTTATTTTTATGTCAGAGTGTTCCTAAAAATATATTTTTTGTTTAAAAGTAAGAAACCAGTACAGAAACAGAAAAAATACCAACTTTCGGAAGAGCATGCAGGTAATCAAAATTATAAAATTATTAATTTAAAAAAATGCCTTTAAAGGTTTTGGCATATTTTTAAATATTTATAAGCTTTTCACTAAGGTAAAATACCAAAAATTTTAAATAACTTTTTATTTATTAACGTTAAACCTATCATATTGCAATTGTTATACTTAGAAATACTGTATAAAACCCATAGATAACCTACATTTAGATCCGCAGTGGCAAGAAGCATTTTTCGGATTTTTACGACCTCGCACAGTAAACAAATAAATAGGTGGACGAACATGCGCACTTAAAAGCCGTGGTAAAATACACCGGCACCCCGTACCCTTCGTCCGCGGTCTGACCGTGATACTCATTAGCTATCGTACTTCGAACAGAAAACCAGGACGCTGTCGACAAATTCTTTCCAATAATGCGGTTGTTTGGCGCCAGGTGTGTTTACCCTCAACTTGCTTGCGCCCAAACCGATTTTTTCGCCCATGAAATGTAACTTTTGTTTCGCGCAGGTTATAACATTGGCAATCCATCGAGATCAGTAATAAAACCTAACAGAATGTGACTTTTTTATGTATAATAATATTAGCGGGATTATTTCAAAGTATTTAATTTTTAAAATTAGATTGTCATGGTATTTCTAAAAAAACAATAAACCTATTTATTGAATGTAATGCATTATTTCTTAAGTTTAAACAATTTATCATGGATGTAGTCATGGCCTAATTTTTTTTTTTTTTTAATTTGGTGCTAAAAATACAAATATAAGGACATTTATTTTACTGTTGTATTAAAACTATAAATGAAGATTGGACACTTTGAAACTATTATCCCTATATTTGCTATAAATGATAATACTGGTGCAAAATAACAAGCAAAAATTGCTTAAAGTTTTAATAATGGATTTAACCACTAAACAAATTATCATTTTTTTCATTAAAATATTTAAAAATCTTTTTTAAAAGCTTTCTTAGTACCAACTGCAACAAAATAACATAATGCTTTTAGAGGTCCCTACCAACTTCTTTTGGTCGTGGAAAACTAATTTAAGCGGTGTATGTTAAGGGCACATATCTTTATAAAGAGGGGCTTTAGAAAAAAAAGGAACACTCTGTATATTGTTAACGTTAAAAAGTCACCAGAATAAATTAATAAATTTTTTTATAATTAAATATAGTTTATTTAGAATTTTTATGTAAGTACAAAAATAGGCAAATTTCATAAAAACCTTTTTAAATTTAATTTTAAAATATATGTAAATTTTATGTTTAAAAATAACCATAGTGATCACAATTTAATATTGGTAAAAATATATTTTTTAACATTAAGAATTAATAACCTAGTGGAAAATAAATTTATAGAAACAAGTCGTTTACAAAAGTAAAATAAAAAAATAGAAAATAATTTTAAGACGCATTTTAGAAAAAAAATGTTTTATGAAATGTTTATTTGCAATAAAGGGGCAAATTCTTTAAACAGAACAGAATTGTAAAGCAAACCTTTCAGTGGGGGCAAGGGAGATGAACTTTTTAATAAGGAGGGCTTGATCCCATTTAAGCCTATGTTTACTAAATTTTGTGACGTATACGTTTCCGTAATTCTTTGTTTACAATCGTATTAAAAGATTTTATCGCAGTTTTGATTCTATTTTTTGCTTTTTAGACATTTATTATAAAACTTTTATATATGTTGAGTTTTTACTGATGTTTATAGTTAAATTACGTTATTATTAGCAGTGCAGTTACAGTGAATCTTAAACCTGTAAATAGAGAACACTGGCCATTGGATATTAGTTATGTTTATTCGTTATTACAATATTATTTTTTGTATGATTTCTAAGTAATTCTATTTTAATTTATGCAAGTATCGGTTTATTTTGTCAGATAAAAAAATATTATGGCAAAAAGGTGACGTCACAAACATATCCTATATTTTAGGACAAATATAAAAATCAAGCACTCCTAAAAGTTTATCTCGCTTGAGTGGGAGCAGAGTCGTACGGAGGGGGCGAATGGGCGCAATAACCCCTCCCAGAAGGGGTGTAAATTGACTTTTTCGGCAAAAACAGTTGTGTAAAGAGAGCAATATTGGCCTTTTGTAGACGTTTTGCCCCCTCCCCCTTCCCACCAGAAGACAAATGTGTACATATAAAGTGTTTGTGTTTTTAGGAGGTCTTCTGTTTTTGGTGTTTTCTGTAGGCCAATTAGCGAAATAAAGTAGTATGTATAAATATTTTTTACTACTGTTTACTAAAGATTTCAAAATTTAAAGACCTTTTTTTGGTTTAATTTTTTTTGTATAGGCAAAAATATCACTACTCATTTATTGTGTCCGTCGGGGTAATTTTCTAAATTTTGCATCTTTATAAAAACTCTAAAATAATATGTCAAATATCGCTTGTGTAATTTTCTTTTTAGAATACTAGATTTAAAAAGAAAATACAATTTATTAAAATAAACGGGTTAGTTAGTGTTTTGAATACTTGGTGTATTGGTAAGAATATTCATATAAGAGTTATGCATTCATACGGTAACAACTATTCAAGAATTACGATTTACAAATATTTTAATTGAAAGATATACAGAAAAACGAACACGCCAACCTACGCAACGTATTATTTTATTTCTAAACTTATCTAATGTAGAAACGTACTAAATTTTACTCCAATTTATTGCAACAAAAATAAATAGGGTGTTTTATTAAAAAGTAAAATAACTATGTTTATACTGCTTAAGCCAGTTATAAAATAGACTTTAAGATGAAAGCCTTTTTAAAACTTTTTAAGGGGGTTTCTTTTGACGAGGCCCTATCTGGAAGCAGTGCGTTAACCCAGCCTGTCAATGTCAAATGTTTCGGGTGTTAGACTTTGCGAATGCGTCACTGTTTTTGTCGGACAAGTTTGCCACAATATTCTATAAGCAATTTTTAAACATTCTATTTATTCCTAAAAGGCAGATTTGTTATTGGTGATAACAATAATTAATTGCAAATTTTTTGTATTTTTGTGACACTATTTTGGAAAGTTTGAAGACGTGTTAAAAAACCGTAATATTAATTTTAATAAACAGAAAAATGACAACCGAATTTAAAAGATTAAAATTTAACAAAAGCGGTATAATGCAAAATAATTAAACTTAACTTTCAGTTTTACCAAGTTTGTTAATCCGCATGTAAATTTAAAGCCTTAAGCCGTAATTTACACTAACTAACGTAGATACACTCCACCGTCTGTATGTACACGTTTACACGTAATTAATTTGATATTTGTTTTTCGCGTACAACAAGATATATTTACCTAGCTAATGATTTACGTAGTTTTAAGCCTGTTTAAATTTTAGACATGATTACTCTATTCTTTAGATACAAAAACACTTGGTTAAAACATTTCTTTTAAATGCAACATTGTCTTTACAATTACTTTAATAAAATTCTAACTTATTTAATAACGCGGCAAATAAAGTATCAATTTACCTTATGGCCAAGCAAAAGTTAGGCCGTCTGCACACGGGTCATTTCCCAATCGAACTAAATCTGAAAGGTCTGACCACACATAACCGCACCAAGGCGGCACCGAGCTCGGATTCACAATAATAGAGGAAAGTGGGGCAGAATATTTCAAAGAAATTTAAAAATACTAAAATATAAAAGCATTTTTGTCAAGCCAAGTCCTAGTTTAAATAAAACAAATTTTCTTACTTATCTCTGTACCTTTTTATTCAAACTTGGAGTGTAGTGTAGGTAAAACTGTAGTATCCAATTTGTGAAGGTTAATTTTACGATCAGATGTAATTTTAAGCGTAGTATTACAGACTTATATTACTGCAATTTTATTAAATATAAAACTTTTGAACCGCATCCCCCACATTCAACTAGCGAGACGCACAGCTGCGGGCTCGTTGCAGTTATGTGTGGCCAAACCTAAATGGGTATATACAAGGTCAGACATGACTTTAAAACCACCTAGGCAAGGAAGCTTGCGGGTATACGCGATTTTAAATACTGCAAATAGCGGATTTTGCGACCTGATGCAGTTCCAAGCAATCCAGAGCTTCCTCATTTTTTTAGGAGGCACACGGATTCGTAAAGGTGCGTCCAGATTTAAGGCATGACCCGCAACCGTACCACGTCGCGAACATATCAGAAAGTAGGAACGATCGCCGTCCTAATAAGTGTTGCAGGTCGAAGTTCGCCCCGATCCACAACATGGATCGCATAAATGGTTTCAAGCTTAAGGGGTAACCACTGTAATTTTTTCAAAAAATTAGACATTTTTTGTCATAAAAAATACTTTTAGCCTTTCGTTTCTCCCCATATTCTATGTCACACCTTAAAGTATTTTTTTTTCTTGAAATTTCGAGCTTATCTCCAAGCGCGCCGGACTACTTCGAAAAGACACCTGCGTCAAATGAATACCTGCAGGAAAAGAACAGCCTAATGTCTTACCTTTTTTTATTTTTATTTTTTAATTTGAATTTGTTAGAGTACGATATAGATTTTCGATAAGCTAATTTAATCATTATTTATTAAGAAATGATTATCTTTTTTTTTTTAAATTTACCAATTTAATTCAAATATTCGTCAATCACACAAAAATCAATATTTTTAAAATCTTCTTAGTATTTCTCTAGCATAAAAAAGTAGGTATTTTTAATTTATTTTTCTCTATCCAAATTTTTTACCAGCTACACTACTTCACGCAGAGCACCTCAAATTCTACGTGCCTCGCAAAAATGACTGCGGTGCGGGTATTTTTAAATATGTTTCCATAATATCTTTCTATTTTGTTACTCAAATATACGGTTAATAACGTTCTTTTATATAATAATTTTATTACCTTTCCTTCCACCCAAAAGAAAAAACACAAAAAATACGTTTTTTAGGCTGTTACAGTGGTGTTACCCCTTCAGTGAACTTGTATGAAAACGAAAAAAGTGAGTAAAGAGTGTGTTGTATGCCTTAACACTTTTTATGGCAAAGTTTTGAGATTTAAAGGTGTTGTAAATACGGTACAAATAAACTAATGTACCGATTAATAATTATAAGTAAATATGTCAACTACTTAGAGGTAGGTATATTTGTATATACATGTCCTGGCTAAAATTTCAGTCTTTGTAATACTAAAGTAAAGCTTTGCATGGCGACAAAATAAGTGCTTTAAATCGGACCGATTATTCACTAATCCGCTAACGGCCAAAATTTCAATAGATTACGGGCTTTGCTTTGATTTATCTAAGATTAGCAACCATACGACTGAATCGTGGATAAACATAAGTCCAACTACAGACAACCAAACTCAATGCACAAAGCGGGGCTTAAGTTCTTAACTCCTACCCAAAGCAAAAAAATAGAGAAGATTTTAGGCCTCGGCAAAGACACCAAGCGGAAGTGGCGAGCGGAGAGTGTCGAATCTCTGTACTGGCTTCGATATTTTGTAGTAGTAAGCGTTTTAAAATTATTAAACATTATTTAAAACGCTTTGCTAATAATATTTGTTTAGTTCAAGCGGCCAACGGCAGGGCTTCTTTGCGCATGTACATTGAGCCGTCCAATTTAGAAATATAAATTCTTTTAAGCTAGTATAAAGATCAAAGAGAGCGCTCTTACACTCTTCACTTTCCACTCAGTGCTCGCCGCTCGTCACTTAACACTTGGTATCGTATCCTTAGCCTGATAACTTGTTGCTTTGTAGTTCCTAATTGGTTCCCATATAAACGATTTTGTTGCTAAAACCGATCGTAAGAAATTGGTAACAATTTCAGCTTTCTGTTAAGTTAGCGTGGATATACGCTGAAAAGGTGTAATACATTTTTCAGATACGATTTTACAGATACTCTTAAAACTAAAGCTAAAATTTTAATTTTAAAAACACGAATACTTAAATATTTCTGTATTTATTTTATTTTATTTTGTCAACGGTGGCAAACTTGCCACCGAAACGTCGATTTTTAGTTTTCTTTTTACTTATTTGAATTTTTTGGGTTTTTTGGGGGGTTTTCTTAATTTTGTTTAAAAAGATCGAAATTGGCATGTACCCAAATAAATAACATTTAACACAGTTAAATGAATCCGCCGAACCAATACAGAACATATCATCAATTGAAACTTTTTCTATCAAATATTGTTCTTTGCATTTAACCGCAAATTGTTTTTAAAATTACAGACGAACCAACAAAATAAATTACGGATGTAAGTTATAAAAACATTAAAAAAATAAATTATTAGTAAAAAGTTGAAAAAAGTCTTTACATTTAAAGTATAGTAAGTAAGTTCTTGTGAAGAATCTTGGTTCTTAGGTTTGGATTGCGTTAAATCAAAATCGTTCACCGATGTTTCGCAATCGACTGCACAAGACATCTTCAGGGATCTTTACTCTGCGAGAATGAAACACAAAACTCAGTTGACCAAGGCCGTGAAAGCTTTCGTTCTAAGTAAATTCTTGTTTTTAAAAAACTTTTTTTTTTGAATACGGAAAATATTTACAATTTTACAGATAAACTTAGCCGTATAACTATTAAGTTGGTTAAAATTTACTTTACAATTTATAATCAAACCGGCATTTATTATAAACTTCGTAGGGCATATCTAATTAATTGTAAGTTTTAGTTTGGATAATGAGAATTTGATATCACTTGGATACATTCTAACTATCCTCACACCATATGAAATTCTAATTAGAGCTTTACGTAGATCTGGATTTAAGGATCAGGAGGTTCAAATGAATTTCTTTCGCTTATAAAGTATTCAGACTGTAATCCAGGATTCAATTAAACGTAACACTGTTTTAAAATTAAAATTTGATAACATTGGAGAAAAGCATAAAAGGCAACATCGAGATAGACTGCATACCGGTTGACACAATTTTTGTTGTAGTTTTTAAGAGAGACTAATAAAAAATGTACAGTAATATTATAGCATAAATTAACTTTTTTGTTATTATCATAATCTAAAAATCACTTCCGATTTAACAGGACGTACCATAAACTTTCTTATTCTAAAAACAAGTACCTATTTTTTTCTATATTTGTATTATGTATAAAACTATCTTTTTAATGATATAATAAATAGGGTGTTTCTTTTTAAAATGTCGGCCAGAGTGGATTTTTAAAGAAAATTAAGCGCTGCCATTATTTTTGTTTAGAATACATTCTATTGATAAGTAGGCTGTGAAAATAACAAAAATGATCTAATATTTTACTTTTAAGGTAGTGACATATTCCATTTTCTTTACTTAAATTTTGTAATTTTGTTTTTTATGTAATTAATAAGATAAAACTTAAAATTTGACAATTATTTTAATTGAAAACACCCCTATTTTATTTTATTTTTAAATTCTACACTAAACTCTCTTTCTAATGACAATGGCGGCCATAGATCATTTATTAAATTAATTCCGTTATTCGAATGTCGTCAATAAATTATCTATGGCCGCCATCTTAAAAACAAACGATATATTCTGATAAGTTATTAGAAAGATATTTTGGTGAGAAATTAAAAATTATATAAAATAGGGGTGTTTCCATTTAAAATATTTGTCAAATTTTAATTTTCTCTCATTAATTTTATTTAAAACTGAAATTATTAAATTTAAGTAATTTATTTAAGAAAATAAAATATGTCACTACCTTGAAAAGTAAAATAAGGCATTCTTTCATTTTTACAGCTCTCTTAGCAAAACAAATTATTCAAAGTAGAAATAATATCGGTACGTGATTTTCTTTAAAAATATTCGTTGGCCGCCGTTTTAAAAGAAACACCCTGTATAATATATAATTGAAAAAATATAAAATATCTGAATTAAAAAAAAAAAAAAATTCTGTATGGCCTCTAAATGGGCAAGGAGCATTGTTATTACTTACATAGAAAATGTGGACAATAGCATAAAAATAAAACTATGCAGCGGAAACGCAAGAAAAATATTAAATCTGAATATCTGCCTAGTTTTTTTACTAAAAGTAATGATATTTTACCAAAAACATAAATGTGGAAAATTATGCTTGGCGGTGGGCTTCGCCGCAAAAAGTATGGTGATCTAAATGGGTGCCAAGTTCTGTACAAAATTCAAAAACTTCTGTTTCAAGTAGGTTAGATTTGACTTGGCCAGTTTCTAATACAAATAAAAAAATATGTATTAAAATAAGTTAAATACCTTTATCAAAAGACTGATGTTATTCAGAATATTCATATTTACCATATGGACATTTCTCCCGTGACTTTTCATATAATAACAAGACCTGTTTAAAAGTTGATGGATGTGTCTAGTCGGAAGAAGTTGGGAGTAATTAAAAACAACAATTTAATTTAGCGCAATTTGTCTTATCAGTATAATTAAATTGATTACTTGCATAATCTGTCCTAAATTCAGAAATGCGATTAATTCTAATTGGGAATGAGAGTTTTCGCAGCCTACTAATGAAGTTGTAGTTCTATAATATGTTTTGAAATAATTTATCTAATGTATTATTATCTAATCGGAATTTTTCTGATAAAAAAATGTATACAAACCCAAGCAGCAAGCTGACGTCCTATTGACATCTCTTTTTAATCATTTTTGGTCACATTTGGTCAGCAAAGACGTCATAAGATGACGGCAAAATGACGTTAAATTGACCTCCATAAGTCACAGACAACAATTGACGCATATATTCTTTTTTAAAAGCTTAAATGATATGATATTTTATTTGAAAATTGAAATAGAAAAAAACTCCTTACTGCTTGCAATTTTTCTTGCACTGCAAGGTCGCATCTCTGGGGACACTATCCAACCCGGAGATGCAGATATTTACGCAAGCCGAAGATATTTCCTTTTTGGTCTCATCGGTACGGTGTAGGCAATAAAAAGCGAAGATGTTGAATAAGCATGGTAGTTTATTGTCCATTGCGCCATCTATCGGTAGAGTTTTTCCTATTTCAATTTTGTAAAATTATTAGTTTTATTTTTCTGTCATATGATATTTCGGTTGGATTTTGACACAAAACATATAATGTCACAAAATTTTTCTGGCGGGTTTTCCAAACATAACGTCTTTAGATTTTTATGAGCTAGTACGACGATAAAAGGACGTCGAAAAGACGCCACTTCAATGACGTCATAACTTTGGTCTGATGACGTCCTATGACCAAAAATGACCAAAAAGACTTAAAAATTACGTCATATTGACGTCAGCTTGCTACTTGGGAAGGGTTCAAGAACTAAACCCACAAACTTTAAGGAATAAGTCTACAATAAATATTATAAAAAAAAATTAGATTAACATATGTCCTAAACGTCTTATTTAAAGAAAAATATTTTCTTTTTAACCTTTATACCATTTAATATATTTTATAAGATATGGGGATGCCTTTTTTGCATCAAAAGAATTTTTTTACATACAAGAAATGGATATTATTTTACTAATTAAATTGTTACGCTAAACCATTTTTCTAAAATAAACATATTTCTAAATAAATAGAAACCTAACAGTTTTAGAGTTAAACCTAAAAAGTATATTTATTTGCCTTTTTCAACGCAGCCAAGCATTGTACTATTAATATATTAAAAACTATGAGGTTTAGACATAGGATATAATTAACAACAAACATTTAAAAATAGGTGTTAGGTTTAAACTTAAGGCTTAAAGTGGTGGTTTTCATTTAATTTAAATTATTAAATTTCTTTACTGCCATAAGTCAATTTCTGTGGCACTTCCGGTAACACCGGAAATTGTATTTGATAATGATATAATATAAGGTTTATCAGGTAGGTATAAGGTATTGCTTTAGCCTTTTTCTATCATCATTTTTACCAAATCGATTACAATGGCGGTTAACATAATATTTTGAAACGCAATTTTCTCATAAACAAATTCAGAGAGGTACAACATGTGGCACATGTGTTTTTTGGAATTGCCTGTAAAATAAATTTTTAGGAAAATATAAGGGATGTTTTGTGTAAAACAGCAAAGCAGTAAGCCGTTTCGGTTAAACAGGATGTGCCACAAAAACTTAAAACATCAGAAATCTGCATCTTATCCAAACATACATCCGACCAATAATTTAAAATTAGTAAACACTTACAAAGAAAATCACAGGCTTGCTAGTAATCTTGTGAACACCCTGTATTTTTGACTATCCCTAAATAAAAAAATTATTTAAAAGAAAAATAAATAATCATTTATGATAAAAGTTTTATAGAACTAATATACAAAAAGGTAATAACACCCTTTTACTCTCCTCTTATCTACGCCAGTTTAAGCAATTATTGATATTTTTCCCAAAAGAAACCGGCTCAACATCAAATTTATTTTTTCAGTAAAGCAACCGGTCAGTTTTCATGGCTGCAATAATTATGCGAATTAACTGACTAACCATAACCATAAAAAGCAACAAAGGGTCCGAAGCTCGATGACTTTCAAGTCGAACTGAATACTGCTTTTATCCTTTAATTAAATTACACAGACCAACGTTTTTACACCTTATTGGAAGTAAATTGATTTTTAACTGAACTAAAGTTTTTTTAAATTGGTATTTTTTATAAAAAAATTAAATAAATGAAAATGTAACACATACATTATAGTACATCTGTATTAAAATGGTAATAAAAAGCATAACCTATATTAATTTAAACAAATCAAATGTGGCTTCTAAATTTTCTAAATTCTGCCTCTAGAAGTTGTTAAGAATATGATAAGTTGTAACACTTTGTACATTATTACGTAAAAAATAAAAAAATGTTTATTTTTGATACATATTCTGGTTAATCTATACAAAGTGATTTTAAACCTATGAAAGCATAAATTGGGATAATATTGCTAAGGACAAAAAAAATAACTTAAAATAAAGACAGATACAGACAATATTATTACCTGGTTATTGTTTGTCCTTTTAGCAATAATTTTCGAAGTTTATGCTTATATGTTTAAAATTACCCTGAATCTTATTTCTACTTTCACCCAGTTAGTACACCGCCACAGCCAAAACATCTAGAAGAAAGAAAGTAATGAACTCAAAAAAGCTGTTTTAACAGTTCATGATATCTTTAATCGATTTTTAAGCAAAAAATGCAATTGCAATGTGGCAGTTCCACACCTGGACGGACCCAATGCACATAGCCGAACACCAGCGGAGAATTGTGGATTCGTGGAATCCGCTGAGCTGTAATATTGGACCCCAGAGAAACTCACTGCGCTGCAGGGATTGCTGGCTTCGCCTTTCTATGTTACCCGCAGGTTACGTTGTTACGTTACTACTATATAATTTTACTTTAGCTTGTGACTGACCAGTATAATATATGCTATTAATACACCTTAAATATGAGTAACATTTTATTATTGTTCCGCAAAAGCGTGGTAAAAGTAAGTTTTAATTTTTATACACGTTTGCAGGAAAATGCATTTAAAAGGACTTTATTTTTACATAAGCTTAAAATATTGCTTTAATTAGATTTCTGACAAGCTTAATACATATACAGTGATCGCAAGAACTGTTAAACCATTTTAAGAAACTTTTAATTTTGATTTTTCAAAAACAATTATTCTTGATAGGATCTTTGCATACAACCAAACTCACAAGACACTGATTAAAATTTAAATAGTCCATAGTATACGGGGTTAGTAAAAAGTACTGCAACTCTTTAATATCTTTAAAACCACTAAAGCTACATTTATGAACTTGGGTATATAAAAGGTTTCGGGCTTGAAGAATTTTACAGTAACATCGACACCGTTGCCAGATTGCCCAGTTTTGTGCTACACGTACCTTTTGTTTTCTTTTTTTTAATGCCGCATTTATTTTAATTGCAATTTGTTGCGCAGGCCAAATTTATTATGTCTGTAAATTTTTAAAATTTAATTTTTACTTGCCACTGCGATATGACATTTTAGCTAAAAAGTTTAGATGCGCTCAAATATCTCTAAAACGGCTTAGCTGCAGTTACAAATTTCGATATCTGAAGGTTTCTGGGCAAGTAGTATTAAACAGTGATATTGTCATTGTTGCCAGTTTTTCCAGTTTTGCGCTAGACGTAACATTTTTGACATTTTAAATGAATTGCCCTATTTGTTTCAGTTGCAATAAAAAAAGCATGCCAACCCACGTAAAATTCCTAACTTTAAAAATACAATATTTACAAGTTACCGATATATGACAACTCTGCAATTTTATTAAACTTTGACAAAAATGCTGATATCACTGATTAATTAGGCATGTCTAAAAACCCCCAAATACCAAATTTAGTATAGACAGCTTTAGCCGTTTTAGATATTAAGGCGCTAATAATAAAAATTTAAAAAAATTACTTTTTCAATTTATCTTTACGCCTATCTTAAATAGAACTAAATTAACTACCGTAAATTATTCTAATTGCCCTTGAATTTCAAAAAAAAATCTAAACTTTGGTATTCCTTAAGCATTTAAGTACAGTTAGATCACTTCAAAAAACAAAAGTAATTTTTTTCTTTTTTGTGGTTCAATAAGGCTTAAATTTAAAACATTCTTTAGATTAATGTTTCACATGGTTTTTGCCTTTTAAAAAACGTCTATACTTTTCAAGAATATAACTTTATTTTTATGATTTTATATTACAATGTTTAAAGATTTAACTATATTGTATAATGGTAATAAGAAAAACGTTCATAAAAGTTATAAAAAATATTTTAGGAATCATCTTAATAAAAAAACCAAGATATAATAATAAGTTTAACAAAGGTATGACCTTTTTATAAGGCAAAAAAATGTAGAACATTAATCCAAAGGGGCTTTTAAATTTAAGCCTTATTGAACCCCAAAAAAGCAAAAATTTACTTTTGTTTATTGAAGTGAGTATCCAAATGTACTCTAATGCTTAAGGAATAACGAAGAAGTATGTTGTTGCTCTTACACACTAAAAGGAGGTCTCTGATAATAATTTAATATTAATTAAGTATGACGTGTATAAGACATGTAAATATTAAACACTAAAATAAATTATTGTATAATTGTTTTATTGTTTTAGGATTTGGCAGTTTTTTTTTTAATTTAAGGGCAATAAGGATAATTTACGGCAGTCAATTGAGTGCAATCTTTGTACGGGGTAAGTTAAAAAAGTAAGTTTTTTTCAATTTTTTTAATGGAAGGCTCTGTCTTTATTATAATAAATAACCTAATTTTTAACAAGTTTTCCAAATATTATTTTTCTCTAAGATCTAAAATCTTAAATGTCTCAAATCTGTAGGATATAAAATAAAGGTATTAATCGTTTTTCTTTTTAATAATTTTTAACAAAATATTTATATAATTATTTTTCAATTTAAACACAATAAATTCTTTTTAATTTACTCTGCGGTTAAAGTTAAAAGAAGGCAGATTTTAGGTCACGGGTCTCAGTCACCAAAATCCAAAGAATAATAAAATAAAATTATTATTTTGGTTTCCCTAAAACTTTAATATTTTTTTGTTTATAAAGTACCATTGAATTTTACACCACTTAAATGCTTAATAGCCACGAACTTCATGATGTTCCCGCATTAAAATATAAGTTTATAAATTCGTGCCACGAATTTATTAAAATACAAGTAAAATTGTTGTTTTTAAAAGTTACTCTTAGGTTTAAATTCTTTACTTAAAGAATAAAGATTATCGCCGTTCCTTTTCTTTAGTTAAAAGTGAATGGTACTCTTCTGTAGAGCTAATGACCTAGGCAGTCATGGCCAAGTCGGAAAACTATTTTTTTACGTTTGACCTAAAAATTAGACAATTTTTTAAAATGTACAAGTTTTGTACATTTTTAAAATAAATTTAAATGCATTGCGTATCTCCGCTAAAAAGCAAAATGGCTGCCATAAGAAAACAAAGGTAAATTCGGTATTTTTAAAACTTAACTGTAAATTTCACTTGTGCTAATTTCCCATTTTTTTACTTCAAATTTAATGTTCCTAAAAGTCTTAGTGAACTAGCATATTAAGGTATTTATTAAATGTGTTTTTTTTTAATTTGTTAAGGTATTATTTTTAAATTATTGCGATTTTTTTAAATTAGGTATACGTTAAAATGCACACAGAAAAAGGGCAAAATTAATGTATTACCTTAGCAACCTCCTTTATAAAAAATAATAAACACACTAGTTCAAATAGTTAAACAGTTTTAGGTTACACTACAATTAGACTTTGAGCCATAACCGGGCCTTTCACCCTATGAACATAATGGGTTTAAGCAAATACAAACCAGGAGACCTAAGAGCAGACAGGTCAAGTTAATCTAAATGTACAAAATGTGGACCTTTAGCGGTGAAAAGTCCAGCATACTAAATTTATTTTTATTAAAAAATTCGCATTTAAACTAAATTAAACTTAATTAGTGTTTTATTAAATTAAATTTAATATTTAATTAGGTATATCCACTTTTGTTATGAACTTCATTCAGCACTATTTATACCCGTCAAGAGCCAATCTTAGGGAGTTAATTTACAGTTTATTACCTTTTAAAAAATCTTCTTTTAAGCTTTAATTTAAAAATCTAAAAAAAGTACCGACAAATTAATTAAATTTTTATTAAAGGAAAAACGTCTTAGTGTTCTTTTTTTTCTTAAGATTCTTATATTAAAAATGTATTTTTTGCCAGGTACTTTTATCAATTATTACTTAAGAGAGATTTTATTTTTTTTACATTTTTTTATATATGTGATACAAACTGACCATGCCATAAAATGGTTTTTATTGATTTACGCGAAAACCGTACATCAAACGAAAAAAGTCAAGAGATCAAATTTATTCTAAACAAATTGGGAATTTAAAAAAATGCAGTGGCGTACTATTTTTTTAAATACCCTAGACCTCTCATGGACGACACTGATAATACACATTTTTTCTTTGTATGCCAAAAAATGTCTTCTGATGCAAAAATGCGTCTTTAAAATTTTTTAAAAATATCTAAATAGGTATAAAAAAATAATATTTTTTTAATTTTTTTAACACCCCGTAGTTCAAGAACTAAGACGTTTAGGACAAATGTTCTTATAAGGTTTTTCCTTAGTTTTTTGTGGAATATCACCTCCTCAAATTTTTCGCATTTGTTTAGAAACACCTTGTACATATATATACAGTGCATTCCAGTTAGAACGAGCCACCCTTAATAATTTTTTTATCTGTACACTTATAAAATAATCTTTAAGCACGTAAATTTTTATTTTTTAGCGCACATATGTTTGTGTCAGAATTTACTTTGTTTAGGGTTATCCCCTCCCTCACCAATTCAAACGTCAAAAGGTTTAAATGGGACAGAGGATCAAGTAGTACAACATTTTAAAGCTCCTGACGAGTACTTTAAAAATATAAAGTTAAACTACAAAATGACGAAACTTTAAATATTACCCAAATACCTAATTGGAATCGCCGTTTTTCGAAACTAATAAAGTTAGATGTTCTTATTATTGTGGTGTTTTCTTAAAGCCCTTTTAAAAATCTTCTAATTGGTAATACTAGTGATAATATACAGGGTAGGATAAAAAGTGTATATTTTTTTAATGAAGCACCCTGTATATTTTATTACCAATGAAAAGATATTTAAAAAAGCTTTAAAAAAATACCACATTAAGTACATCTTACTTTATTAGTTTCAAAAAATGGCCATCTAAATCAGGTATTTGGGTCATTTTGTAGTAGGTGAAGATATTGACCTTATATTCTAGGGTTATAACTCGTCAGGAGCTTTAAAATGATGTACCCTTTAACCCCTTTTTCCATTTAAAATGTTTGACGTTTGTGTTGGTGGGGGAGAAGACAACCCTAAATAAGTAAATTTTGACAAAAAATGTGTTTCCCTTAAAACAAAAATTTACGTACTTTAGGATTTTTTTATAAGTGTACAAATAACCAAATTATGGGGAGTGGCTTAACAATTGTAGAGGAGCCCAAGAGGGAATTACGGGATTTTCTTTAGCGCGGCAGATTGTTATGCCAGAGGATACCTCGTACCCGGTTAAATAAATCCACCAAATGTGAGCCCCGTATACAGGGCCGATCAAAAAAAGCCAAAATATGTTCCAACGCCAAAAATGTTTAAACGCGTCAGGTTAGGATAGGGTAAGTTAACATATTAAATAGTGTATATTCCACTAATCTGACAATTTAACAGTGAGTTAAAGAAAGCGGAGGGCTACAAAATTGTGCGTGACTATTTATTTTTTATTTTTGAAGAAAATAATTCAAGTATAACAAAAAAATATAATCCCATACGACCCGAAAAATTTCCACAGGATAAAGTAATAAGAGCATTTTTTGACATACTTAAAAATCTATAGCCACTTCCCCACCGATGAAAAGGTATATATTACCATTTTGGACGCTCAAGTAAATCCCCATCTTGGATCGTGGGCTTCCCAACTATAAATATTTTGGGTTTTTATTATTTTGGCACTATATTAATATTTAACAATATATCCTAAACTTTTCATAATTTAATTTTTGATTGTTAATTAGAAATCTACTTTTGAAATAAAAGGACACAAAATTTTTATAGTAAAAAAGTGTTGTTGAAATACATATTTTAAAAACACAGTTTTAGGGATTTAATTATGATAAATATAAATTCATAAATTTAATTTTAAATGGATCTTGCTAGTATTAATTTAACCTAATGAGAAAAAAATAAGACACATATTTAAAAAGGTGTTTTTCCTATTTAAAAACCTTCTGGTTAATTATTTTTTAATTATACCTACTGTTTAGCCTAATAATCCCTGATAAATATAAACCCACTTTTAAAACCTTAAGAATTCCAATCCCTTCTTAGATTACAAAGGAACATCTTCGGGGTTCCGCGTAGAAGTCTAGGTTAATCCCCTAAATTTATTGTTTTAAAGACCCTTTTTGGTATATTAAGGGTAGATAGAGCTAAATTAATTTTAAAAATGCAAATTTTATACAAAACACTTCTTATTTTCTTAACATCTAATAAAGGGTGTTTCTAAACAAATGCAAAAATTTTAGGAGGTGATTTTCCACCAAAAATATGAAAAAAACCTTATATAAATATATGTCCTAAAGGTCTTAGTTTTTGAACTACAGGGTGTAAAAAATTTTAAATATATTTTTTTAATAAGTTTAATACCCATTTAGATAAAAAATAGTACCCCACTGCATTTTTCTAAAATAAAAATATTTTTTAAATCCCCATTTAGTTCAGATCAAATTTGATCTCTCGACTTTTTTGTTTAATGTACGGTTTTCGCGTAAGTGAATAGAAACCATTTTTGACATGGTCATTTAGTATTTCTAATATAAAATATACATTCGTTATTTATTCTTTAATTAGATAGCAATATAACCTCGTTTTTAAAGCCTTATCCTCTACTTAACGACACTTTTTTAAAGTTGTTAAATTTACACAATTTAAGCCAAATTTTAAACGGTTCCAAGTCTGGAATGGTTAAACCAATTTTTAAAAATAAAGTAGCGTTAAGTAGGGAATCTAAGGGCCTTTAAAACGAGGTGCCACATGATCCTACATTTTATTTGAAAAAAAAGTTGCTAGTGCCCTCTTGGCTGTAGGTCAGTGATCGAAATCATTTTTACAACAAAAATCCCGATATCTTGTCCAATTCAAAAAATAAAGGTGAAAAGGACGAGTTTTAATATCCTTGCTGTATAAAAATAATAAAATTAATTTATTTAAGCATTGTAATAGATTATTACTAGTAATAAAATTAATTTCTATACAGCAATATAATAAGGTTTTGCGATAAAGCTCAGGAAATACTTATTTTATTTACTTTTTTAATACCAGGTCATAAAGAATAAATATTCTATGCGAAGTGTAGATACTCAGAAAATAAAATTTAATGGAAGATAGATAAGAAATAACTTTACTAAAGTAATAAAAAATGTATTTAGTTGTATAGTCTTTCTTATGGTTTATATATTATGTGCTTTTTCCTTTATATATTTATAATATTGATTTTTATGTTTTAAATGTTTGGTTGTTGAGATTTTTAAATTACAAAGAAATATGCATCGTTTAAAGGATCTTAGAAACACACTGTCATATAATTTTAACTAAATATTTTTAAAAGAGTAGAATATTAAAAAATAGTATACCATGTCTCTCATTACTAATTCTTTACTTACAAAAAGAGGAAAGCCCTTTTGCCCATCGTCGGGTTGCGGGGGATTTATCGCTTTTTTAAAAAGGGTACTGCCTAAAGAATTGTGCAGTATAATTTCTCCACTTTCAACAGAGAAACTCGTGGTGCCTCATGTATGCATCCCTATACAATTTAACTAAACAGACCCCAAACTTCCCACTTTGTTTGTTTTTTATCCCTAGAGTTTTAAGAATGTGGAACCTGCTGTCCGCAGAGGTCTGTCCTTCCCCCGAATCTTTAGGTATTTAAGTCCCGTGTCAACAAACTCCCTCTTACCTCGCTTAAGACACTCACGGTTAGTATTTAGGCATTTGGCCCCTGTGGATTGTCCAAAGATAAAAAAATAGTGAAGAAAATATTAACCAAATTGTTGCGTTGTTACTCAAAAGGCCACAAATAATAGTCAATATTAAAATATTTTAGAATAAAACTGCCTTTAAAAGTATTTTTTAGCTTTAATTCTACTATAGGATATAATACTGATACTTGTAGAGTAGATAATAATTTTTAAATGTTTTTTTTATTATTGTTTATATTTTACCCTTTTTTCTTTACAGTTGTGTCTTTGTTATCGAAATAATAAACTACAAAATAATACGTTTGTTTATAATTTAAGTTTACTTATTTCCTACAATAATAATAATAAAGAATAATAAACTTTACATAGAGAAAAAGTTTATGAAGAAGGATGTACAAATTCTTCGTGTGGAATTTCCATTTTAAAAAATTAAAATGATACGTCTTGCACAAAACTAAGAAATCTGGCCACAGTGCTAATATTACTATCCAATTTTACATATATAAAACACCTCAGATACTAAATTTTGTAAATGTAGCTGTAGCAATTTTAAAGATGTTTAAGGAAGAGCGCCCACCAAGTAGCAAGTAGCCACGCGTCTAGCATGTTACTTCAAATAGAATCAATGCAAACAAATGAATCAGAGCACATTCAAAGGCAGAAGCACACTTGTGGTAATGTTCACTCAAATGAATATTCATTTATATCTCATTCCGCGTTCACACAACCCAAACACAGTTACTTAAATATAATGGTTCATTTTTTATTTTCCTAACAGATGCCGAGTAAGTTGTGCGCCTTGGAATTCGTATAATTTGTGATTATTTGACTAAGGAATTAACAAAAAGAAGCAAACCAAAAACGTCGTCGCTGGCGGGTGCGATCATGGATTTCTATAAGAAAGGTCCTGGAAGCCTTTAACACGTTAATAATAGAACTAGCGGAAGAAGATCTCTGAACCATATCGCAATTATCTTCAAATCTAACTATCTATTTTATAATTTTAAAGACACCAAGTTGTAGTTCTTAAGAGCAACGTGTTTTTATCCACTTAAAAACCATCTTAATATAGCTACAGTACACGTACTTAACCCTACAAAAGGTGCGACGGAATAAGAAATCCCTAGTAAACATTCATTTCATGTCTAGACGTGTCATTTTCCTTTCGTTCCGATAGCGAGTGACTAACGCCGAATGCCGATATTCGGCACAGGTGGATGAGGATCGGTTTACTTAATGTTCAATAATGAATTCATAATTTATTTTTATTTCACTTTGAGTTCAAATGTTTCACTTCGAGTGAAAGATGCAGAAAGAAAGAGAGAAGTTAACCAAAAGTGAATCGTCTGATACCGCCTTAAGTGGCGTTGAACGCTGCATGCCGCATTAAGCCTGGGGCACGATAACCAGCGTCAGCGTCGAGCGGCTGATTTAAATAAACAAGTTCTTTTATTTCCGAATAAAGATCAAAAACAGCGCTCTCACATTTGCCGCTCAACGCTGGCCGCTGACGCTTAGTATCGTGGCCGAGGACTTACTTTGGTTAGATGTGTGCTACTTGCTACTTGCCCCGCCACTTTGTTGTGCGCTCTGCCTAAGAGTCGCGGTACTTTTAACGAACCTAGAATGTACATACACGGATAACTGGAAAACGTTGATGGGTAATTTTTTTAATGCGTAAAAATGAGAGCGTATAAAGAAACCGATGCGTCATCCTATCAGAAGGATGTTTACATGCAGGTTCTTTTTGTCTAATCTCTAACTGTTCTAAGATGACACGACATGTACATACACATAAAATAAAAGTTAATGAAGAAGGATCTACAAATTCTTTGTGTGGAATTTCCATTTTAAAAAATTAAAAAGATACCTCTTGCACAAAACTAAGAAATCTGTCAACAGTGCCGATATTACTATCCAATTTTACTTAGGAAATATGAGTATACACCCATATTAAAAATCAATTTCCTTTTATGTGCGCTAAATATCTACAAAACGTCCTGAAAAAATGTGTCAACATGAATTTTAAGTGAACTAGAAATCGGTAATCTTTCTTCGTAATTTAAAGTAATACAAACATAAATAGGAAAATATCTTAAGAATTTGAAAAGAATTTTATTATGCTCTGCATAAGAAGTGTTATATCGCATTTTCTCTATATTTCATGCTTCGTTTGGCTTCAGTGCACTTTAATATGTAACTTTTTTTTGAAAAAGTGTTTTTAAAAATGTGTTACCTTATTTTTAAAATTTATTGCAGCCCATAGGATAGTAAACTTAGAATATTAAAATACTTTTTTTTATAAAATCAAGGACTAGTTAACTAAGTTTTACCTGGTTAAAATAGCAAACTCGTAAAGCTTTTAGGTGCTGTAGACCTGTCGTTTACGCTTATAAATATTATTAGTTTTGGAAAAATGTGGTTTATGCTAAACAGTGCATTTGTTTGCAAATGCTAAATTAAAAAAAAGATAAAGTAAACTAATACTTTAATAAAAACTGCAAAATAATTACTGACTAAAATGTCTTTAGTTTCACAAAAAACATTTTTATAAAGTTAGGTAGGATTTTTTCATTATAAATATTAAACTTAAATTTTTTTTTTAACTTTTTTTTTATCCTTATTTCTCAGCTTTTCAATTATGGCTTAAGGAAATACAATTAACGTTGTTATTTTTTTTTCTTTTTACTTTGTATTTTTAACGAAAGAGTTCTTAGGCTAAATTTAACCGAAATACAATATCAGTGTTTTCTTTAATTAAAATCTTACGATTACCCGTTTAAAGTAACTTTCATTTACGAAAAGAACGTTGTCTATCTTCATGGGCCTTTTTTCTTAAATAAATGACCTAATGGCAATAGACAACTTTTTTAGCTTAGATTTTTTAATTTTCGCAAAATATTTTTTTAAGCATTAGCGTTATCAGTGACTTTTTATCAAAGTTTAATGATATTTTTATTATTAAGTTGATATTAGTTACCACAAATTTTAATCATTGAAATTAAAAGAAAAGACAAAGGTTGTTTTATCTAAAGGAAAAGGTATATTTTTAAGGGTTTTTAAACAAAAACAAAATTGTCTTCTTGAGCATCACATATATGAAAACCTTCTGTGCAAAACGCAGTTTCTGATAAAACACAATGTTAAAGAGTATCTCACAATTTTTACTACTATTTCTTTATTTATGTAAGAAAAGTTTTTTATTTAACATATATTGTATTTATAAATACATGGTAATTCTTAACTTATACGCATAAACTTATTTTAAAGAAAAAATAATGTACAATAATGAAAAAAGTTATAATAAAATATTTTTTCCAGGTGATCAATAATAATTTTAAATAAAAAAGAACCCAAATTCTTGGCACAAATACTAAAGGAAAAAGCGTAAACAATTTTTAATTGCAAAATAATAGGCTAAATTTTTTATTTTGTAGAAAAACTAAACAAATAAACAATTTATAATGATGTTTTCTATGCTAGTTAGTACTTTTCTTTTAGTTGTCGTTGTTGTAAGTGTATTTTTACGTAATTGCAGGTAAAACTATGGCCTGAAATTATAACACTAAATTATTTTCTACACAAATAATGGGTACCTTTTTCATAATTAGTTATTATTTGTCTTTAGGCTCCATGTTTTTATTTAATTAGAATAATTAATTTGTCTACAACTAAAACTGTTTTACTAACTTTTTTTTAGTATTTGTTATTGTTGTTTAATCTTAGCAATAATTTTTCAAGCTTATGCGTATTAGTTACAAATCACCATGTAAACAAATTTAAAATACAAGGTGTCCGGAAAGCTGAGGCTAAAAATAATAGGGGTGATTGAGTAAGATGTTAGTACTTCATATAGAAAAAGTTCTATCAGCGTTGTTGGGAAGATATTGACCTTTAAAGTTGGTATAAAAAAATCGATTTTATTTATAACTTTTGAACTGTACCAATAATATTTGGGCCACCTAATAACCTCATAATAATTATTTTTTCCTTAGGTAAGTCGGAATGATACAGGGTGCGACGATTTTTTTCATTTAATGTATGCATTTTTAACACTGGTGACAAATTCGAAATTTTACTTGGACCCTCTTATTCCTTCATTATTTTTATACACATGGACGGTTTTTTATAAAATCGAATTTTAAATCCAGACATGCCACCATTTTGTATGTAATAAAAAATAATTTTTATAATTAAATTATTAAAATGTGGTAAAATTATTAAAAACAGTGTATGTGAGCCCTTTAAAACAAATAAAAACTGTATATCTGGAAGTAAAATGCGATTTTATGAAAAACTGTACAAGTTATGGATTCAAATAATGTTTACCTTTTTGTGCAAAAATGTTGAAGGAATTAAGCGGTCAAAGCAAAATGTCGAATTTGTTACAAGTGTTAAAAATGCATACAGTAAATGAAAAAAAATCGTCGCACCCTGTATAATTCCGACTTACTGAACAGCCGTTTACCTGTCAAAAAAAGCATTATTATAAGATTATTTAGTAGCCCAAATATTATTGGTAGTGTGGTAACAGTTATAAAGTTATAACTGAAATAAGGTCAGCGAAGCCCAATAGAATTTTTTTATGAAGTACTTACATTACTTTGGCTTACGTAATCAGCCCTATCATTTTGACCTCACCTTTTCGGACACCCTGTGCATTTTATTTAAAAACTTTTCTTACATAAATGGAAAAACCGCAGTAAACATTGGGGGATACTCTTCAAAATTTTGTTTTATTAAAACTGTGTTTACAAGGAAATATTTTTGTTATGAATAAATTTAAGAACGAAAATAAATATTTGATATCATCGGTCCTCTTGTAAATTCTATCCCAGGACAGTCTGTAAAATAAACTCAGGTTATTTTTATATGGCGAAAAACAAACTTAAAAATGCTTACACAGCCAATATGATGTATGAAAAGCTCTATAGATATTTTGCAGTGTTAGTTTTCCCGATGTGAATTATGAGCACAGTTAGTAGCAAATGTACAAGAATAATTTTACAATGTAGCTTTAGCCCACTTAACATTATTTGTGTGTATGGCATTTGAAAGCTAATAAAGCACCAGCCATGATATACGCTGGCCAACTAGATGTGATGTAATTGTAATTACTGCGTTACCAAATAAACATTGTAAAGGGATTTTGGCCTATAGTCTACAGGGTAAGACAATAACATTTTTGCAATTTAAATTATTTTAACAATAAAAAAAAATAAGCTTGTTTAAATGCTTTTAAGGGTCAATCGACCATGTTTTAAATTTTTATATTTTATTTAAGTTTTTTTTGTAATAGTTATTTATTTTAAATATCAGGTAATAACTTTATTAATCGTAATCTGCAATAAGCAGAGTATTAAAACTGTTTCAACGATTAAATCAGATTTTTTTATCTTTGGACGATCCACGAAGGCTGAAAGCCTAAATACTAACGTACCGTGGGTGTCTTAAGCAGGGTAAGAGGAAGTTCCAATTGAACTGTATAGGGATGCATACGCGCGGCACCACGAGTTTCTCTGTTGGGAGCTGCCAGAGGAGGAACTATACTGGATAATTCGTCGGAGCAGAAGCCGAAAAAGTATATATAGAAGAGCGATATATCTCCCACAGCTCGACGATGGGCAAGAGAAGGAAGTCTTTGAGTAAGTAAAGGATCATTAATAAGACGAACAGCCCTTCTTTGAATGGCATCCAGAATGCTGAGGGTTGTAGGGGATGCCATTCCCACGACATGAGAACAATATTCCAGAGAGGGTCGAATTTGAGACACATACAAAGTGTATAAATTGGAAGGAGAAAAATACTTTTTGGCTCGGAAAATAATCCAAGCTTTTTTGAAGCCGCGGTGGCTATATATATAATGTGTTTATGCCAGTTAAGGTTATTCTCAAATGTGACGCCCACAAGGTTAAATGTGTCCCCGCTCTGCAAAACCTGGCCACTCATAAGCAAAGGATGAGTGTTTAATGATTTTTTTCGCGACAAGGAACATGATTGTGTTTTGGATGCATTAAATTGAATTGAATTGAAAGTGAAAATCCACATTAGGTCAGTCTTATGTATACATAAAGGTCCGGCCACACTTAACCGCACCAAGGCCTCATCGAGCTCGAAGTCACAATAATAGAGAAAAAATTGAAAAAATTTATAAGCACTTTTCATGCCCTCAAAGATATTAAACGCATATTTGTTAAGCTGTGTCTATTGTTTTATGTATGTATATCCCCTTGATTTTTTTCCTACTTATTCTTGTTTCTTTTTATCCAAACTTTGAGTGGAGTATAGGTAAATCTGTTTCCTTTTTTGTGAAGGTTCATTTTACGATCAGATATAATTTTAAGCGAACCCACAACACCAGTATCAAATAGCAGGGTCACTACCATCAGACCTAACTAACTTATCAGTCATTAAGCCATTATGGTAATCCATGAACCAAAGATAATCATATTGTCCTACGGAAAACAATTCAGTTATCCAAACCTTATTAATTGAAAAACAGTATTTTTGTTTTCACAATGTTTTAAAAAATAGTTGCCTAAAATAAATCTTAAACAATTATTGATAAGCGTAATTTATAATTATTTTCGGGACAACAAACGGGGTTTGTTGGGATCTGTTTGTCGTTTCTATAAAAAAATATTTGTCTCATGTGTATTATTTTGTGTTAAACTTTTACCCTGACAAGTATTTTTACGAAATGAAAAATTATACTTATTGTACAAAGATGAAAAAGAAAAAAACCTTACTGTTTGTTACCGTGTGGTTTTCACACCAGCCGAAGGTATTTTTTCAGACTTAATTAAGATCACCAACCGCAGACCGGCTTCAAACTATTTTGGTACTGAGGTACTGATTAGTACGATGTAGGGGATAACAAAAAAATTCAAAAAATCTTTAAGAAGCGAAAATGCTGAATAAACGTAGTAGTTTACTGTTCATTACGCCCTCTATCGGCAGGGTAAATTGTTTGTTAAGTTTTGGTTTATGGACCTAGGTTCGCTTAGTTTCTTACTTCGGCTTCGACAGATGCGACCTTGCAGTGTAAGGAAATAACAAACGGCAACGACTGTTTTTAAGATAACTTTTATGTCAAATACATACTAAACCTAAATTTTATTATTTTCTACATATAGGTATTTAACGGACTTTAAATGTATTTGTTCTTTGACATATTACTACCTGGTATGACGTGTATTTTTATACAATGTTATAGAGTGATATTGTTATCAAATATTAAAAATCTTTACAATAATAAAGCATAGCGGCTACGCGCCTTATAATTACTATGAAAAATATTATTTATTTATAGATTTAAAATTGCGTGTTCATTATCAAAAGAAACAACGTAAAACATTAAAACTAAATATACACAGGTGAAGTCAGCATAAATAGAACCTACTATCTAAACTATCATAAATTTTTTAATACATAAACTTAATTATTATCGCAATATAAAGTTGTATGTACATTTTAAAACCTATTTATAGAGGCTTTTATTGCTGCTAAATCGTGATTTTTATGTTTACGGTTTATATCACCTTACGACCTTACGCTTTGGAGACTTTAGTGTTTTAATTAGGTTGACATAATTCTTAAAGTTATTTATTTCGAGACTTTAAGCTTTTTTACCCGATTTAAAAAAAAGAAGGTTATTATTTCGCCTGTATGTTTTTTTTGTTTGTCCCGCGATTACTTTGTCAATTGTGTACCGGTTTAAGTCAGGATCGCAAGGGAGAAAGGTACTAGACCTATGGTTTCTCTCTGCCGTATGTTGTTCTTTCGGCAAAGCTGCGCCTAGACTTGGTATATGCTTAAACATTAGAGGTGCATTCAGAATCGACAACCTTGGGGTAAAATTTACCCTATTCGACAAACTGAAAGAAAAACTACAATAAAAAGCACAGGGACGTGTAATTTGATTAATTAACCATAATTACTTTATTCGTTTTGAAAAGGGTTTTTAAGGCCTAAAATGTAGATACCAACGTACTGTGAGTATCTACGGTAAAATAAGAGGTAATACTAACCGAAGATTTATAGGTTATAAGGAAAAAGCAAGCCATGTAGCTACAGTTGAAGCCGCTAAAAAGAAATTGCATTGGCTAATTCTTTAAAGAGGAAGCCCTAATAAAAAAAAAGGTCTTTTACATTGGACAGAAGAAGAGTAAAGTCATAAATATAAAACTTTTAAATGGTATTTAGAATGCTACGAGTTGTAGAAAACGCTTTCTCTTAAACATAGAAAAAATTCCAAGCCGGTTCCAATTAGGCATGCATGCAAATTTATTACGAAATTCAAGGGGTTTAATTTATTATTATAATTAAAATAATATTTTTTTTGCAATGTACTAAAAGCTGAAAAATAATTCGCTTGGTCCTAGCAACCAGATTGCACCATTCTCATTAATTTGGGGTATTGATCAGACAAATAATAAAAACGTTGAAATGACAAGTGCCTAACGATTTTATTATTTGTCTTATCAATACCCCGGATTGATGAAAAGATTGGTACGATCTGGTAGCTAGGACTTCATTCATTTGATACCTACATATGTATATTGAGGTACTTGTGGAAAAAAATATGTTATCCGTCATATTGTGGCGGCACCCATCTTGGATTTTAGATTTTTCGCAGTAAGCTTTATTTTGCCAATTAAGCCCTATTATTTGATTATCACATTAAGGTTTTGATGAAGTAAAAGATATACAGGGTGAGTCAGAAGTCTGACAAAGATCATTTACTTGTAATCCATAAAACTTTTTAATTTCTTTTTTCGTAGGTATATAGCAAGGTATAATCATCACATTTTAAAAATATTTTGATGTATACAGGATTGCTCATAAAAGCGTGACGACACAAAGGTATGTTTTTTAATTGGAACACCCTGTATTTTATATTTTTGTTTAATTCCTTTTAACATCAATATCACTTTTTTGTTATAGGTTATATGGGGTTAAATCTTCAAATTTAGGAAATATTGTAGTTTTTTCCAAAAATAGAAAATTAAGGACATTTTTATAACGCTACCATTTTCCCAATTTTGATTTTTTTTTAAGTTGCCTGGGTAGGCAAGTACCTAATTGTCCACATTTGTACATTTTATTAATAAATTGTATTTTGATTATACAGGGTGTCAAGAAAACAGTGGTAAACTTAGAAAAATTAAAACCTTCAAAACTTCCTTACTTTAAATGGAAACACCCTGTATTTTCTTTTATCGTTGGTTTAGGCCTTTTAATACCTATCATTTCTTAAGGTTTCCCTATACCTAAGTCAAGTACATTTTGGCAATATTTTTACTTTTCTTTTTTTTTAAGAAAATATTAGATTAAAATGGGACACCTTGTATTTTTTTATCATTACTTTGCCTGCCTTTTAATATTTATACATTTCCTGAGGGTTACCCTATACCTTAGTCAAGTACTTTTTGCAATATTTTTATTATTTTTTAAATTATAGTTTTACTTTAGGATACTTAATTTTTACTGATATCATAATTTAACTTCAAAACTAATATAAATAAAAATACAAAAATTTAAAAATATTGCAAAAACAACTTGACTTCGGTATAGGAAAATTCTAAGGAATTGTATAAATACTTAAAGGCTCGAAGCAATAATCAAAGAAAATACAGGGTGTCCCATTTAAAACTAATATTTTCTAGTAAAAAAAAGAAAATTAAAAATATTGCAAAAACTACTTGACTTAGGTATAGGACAACCTTAAGAAAATGTATAGGTATTAAAAGCCCTAAACCAATGATAAAGAAAATACAGGGTGTTTCATTTATAATAAGAAAGTTTTGTAGGTTTTAATTTTTCTTAGTTTACCACTGTTATTCCTCGACACCCTGTAAGATCAAAATGTATTTTATTAATAAAATGTACAAATATGATCTAAAAGAATAATTGCCCTTCCTAGACAACTTAAAAAAATGAAATTGGGAAAATGGTAGCAATAATGAAGTAATGTCCTGAATTTTCCATTCTTCGAAAAGAAACTACAATATTTCCTAAATTTAAAGATTTAACCCCATACAACCTATAACAAAGAAGTGTTAGAATATAAAGAGGAAATAAAACAAAAATATAAAATACAGGGTGATCCATTTAAAAAAAAACATAACTTTATACAGTCACACTTTCGTGAGCAACCCTGTATACATCAAAATATTTTTAAAAGTATGAGGATTATGCCTAGCTATATACCTATAAAAAAGAAATTAAACAAGTTTTATGGATTACGAGTAAATGAGCTTTGTCAGACTTCTGACTCACCCTGTATAATCCGCCATTTTGTATCGGCGGCCGTCTTTGATTTACAATCTAAAAGAATATATTATATTGTATTGTCATCAAGATTAAGAGCGTGGACCAAATTTCAAATTGATCGTTTGTCAAGAACGGGGTCAAATTTCAATTACTTGATATGACCAAAACAACAAATAAACAGGTCAAGTTACGTAAAACCAAAATATCATATAAATTGGTGCTGTACAACTCTTCAACAAATTTGCTAAAAAATTTGGCTTAGCCTTTAAGTCAGTACTCTAGTTAATATAATAAAATATATAGGTGACTTCGCTTAAAGAGTGATTTTCCTGATTGTATCGCATTTATACATGCTTACCCTTTTAAAAATAATACAGCGACTAGAACTACTGTATATTACTAACATATTGGTTTACATACACAGAAATATTAATTTTATATTTTTAAAAGTGTTTTACTTCGTAGCATTTTTGTGAATAGGCAAGATTTTTTTGGATATCAGACCTAACCTCAATGGGGAAGATACCTCTCAAATGTATTTTTTTTTCATAATATATTAGTTTAGTCCTTAAGAACACGTCACTTAAATTTTTGAACATAATTTTTAGTATTTCTTATATTATAGAGACGGCAAGTCACTATAATTAATGAATTTTAATGTAGCCATACAAACTTTAAGTGTATTTTCTTAAAACTACATTTTTTAAATTGGCGGACACGATAACTTAAAAGTCATTGACCGATCTTTCAGAAATTTTGCACACATCTTTTAGCAGCAGTACTTTCTTTATAAACCAACAAAATTCCGAAAACAAAACAAAATATATATTTTGAAAGCAAAAACGATAAAAAAGATTGTGCTAAAATGTCATTTTATTTTTTTCAAGCAATTCCACGAATTTAGTTTTTGTAGTTTTACCGACAAATAATGACAATAATACACACAAAAAAACGGATTTTAACTTTCAAATTACTAGAACCGATGCTAGAGTACCCGCGGATTATGAAGTCTTTCTCCGACCTTCCTAGAAGAATTTAGAGTACAGCCGCCATTTTTATAAATAAAATTAAAAATGTATATTTTTTTTAAACTTTAGTAAACACCATACTAATTTAAAAAAATAGGATTCGAAATTTTGTTTAATATTTACAGCCCTTTTTTATATAATGGCAGCAAATCAAAGCTTGCAAATATCGCAGTTACTGTTAATTTATTAGCTATTTTAAATATTCTATAATAAATAATATCTTCTTAACAAAGAACTTTTTAGGTAAGCATTTCGCCATCTTCTTATCTTCAAATACCAATTGTAACTGAAAACCGAACTTTATTATATTTGTATTATTAAAAATTTGCACCCAAATGACTTAGGCTAAGTTTCAGCAAACTTGGGACAGATAATGGTGACATTTTGGACCCTTGAGATGTCAGACGAAAGGTAGATACTAAATATTTAAAATCTGATTAAATTGCTAATGAAATTTTCAACCCGAACTCTAGTTTTGTAACCAGTCGTAAACGCCAACTTGTTAAAATTTACACTCCCTAATTTGAAACACTTTATATTTTCTTTACAGGCAATATTTTAAGAACTTTGGAAATTTGTTTTCAGAACCCTTTAAACATGTAAATTTTAATTGCCTTTAGGCAAATATCTTTTTGAAAATTGGAATTAAAGAAGGTCAAACAGTATAACTTTGTTGCGTGCTTTTACAATAATGAAACAAGTGAAAAGTTGCCTAATGGCAATTATTATTGTAACTTTCTACGCTCTTTGGATTTTTGAATTACTTTGGTTTTCACAAAATAATTTATTAATTTTTTTATTTGATACAAAATAATTTAGCAATATTCTAATAAAAAAAGGGTTAGGTTTTTAAAAGTAATTCATTTGCCTAAATTTATATTTATGTACACAATTAAACAGCCAAAAGTTAAGTTTTAAGAAAAGCGAAAAAAACCTTTAAAGTTTTTATTTTAATTTAAAAAACCACTTAGGTTGCCTATTTATGGGTATTTTAATGTATTTAAAAAAACAGCAAGAAACGGTGAGAGCTTTGTTTTATGGAAATTCTTTTAGACCAGACGAAGTTCCGGCATACTCTCCAATTACCAAATATAAACTTGTTGTAATAATACCAACGCGATTTTCTTTTAATGCTTTTGCTTTTGTTTTTTCTTTTTGCTAAAATGTTCTTAACATTTTTGTATATTTACTTTGTAAAACATAAGTTTCGTGCATTATTCTGGTCATTTTTAACAAAAGCAAAATTGAACATAGCTTCAAAACACACTGTTATCAAAAATTCACAATAACACACAGTGATTAATATTTCTTACTGTATAAAAAAATATAATACAAACACCTTTTTTTTGTTTGGTACACATATTATTTTTAATTTAATTTTTTGCGAAACTAGATTATGTTAATTTATTTGATTATTTTTCAATTATAAGAAGTACAGTAAATAAAAGAATTTCTTGTGGACAATCACGAGTAAAGCAACCATATCCAAGTAAACAGTAAACATGTTTACTAATGAAAACTGCTGAAGATCGTGTTTTATTTTCTATAAAGTTATTTTAGGAAAGTTTTGACACCTCAAAGTTAAATAATAATAGCTACAATGCAAATAAATAGTCAAAGGTTCGATTATGATAAATGATCATGTTTTACAGATTAAAGTAATTTTAATAGGGCTGTTGTTTTAAGAGATAATACGTTTACATTATTTTGTGTATAAAAGTGTCCACAGCGACTTATTATTTTACACTTTTGAACTACTCATTATTTATTATTTATAAGGTCTCGTTTTGTTGCTTGTTTCTCATTATTAGTCAATACTTAAAATGTTATTAGGTTCTAAATATTGTAAAGATAGTTTTTTACTTATTTTTCTTTGCATTTAATTTTTTAGAAAGTTAAACTAACTCTTGCAGTTTACAGTTTGTCAATAATTACATTTATTTACAAAATTAAAATGCATTCTTTAAAGTTGGTAATGAGTTTTAAAAATTATTATTGCTATGATTGGTAAGTTACTATTTTTAAAACACACCAGAATAAACACGTCAAAAAATATTCAATTTTTACGCAGTATTTACCAGGTATAAATTTTCTTTAGAACCACTTTCGAGAATATAAAAGTTTTCCTTGCAGGTGTTACATGGAAGACGTCTTTTTCAAATATACGTCCCAATTTTATTATATTTTCAGTGGTGGCTTCCATAATATAGCTGCAATACTGCATGTGTTGATTTTTTAATTAAAAATCATAAAAATGTCACTGTTTTATAAGTTTCTTTATGAAATATTTATAATGTCCAAACATTTAGCACACATTATGTTTGTTTTTATTATTACATTTAAAACAGAAAAAGTAAATTTTTACTGACCTTAAAAAGAAGGAGGTTATCAAGTTGCCTGTATGTTGTTTTTATTTTTTTTGTTGGTTACGCTATTACTCCCTCAATTAAGGATCGATTTTTTTTAAGAGTGCACTTCCACCACAGTTCCATTAAAACCCAAGTCGGGATCGCAAAAAAGGCACTAGACCTACTGTTTTCTCTCTGCCGTATGTGGTTCGTGCTGCAAAGCTATACCAGCGCCACCTATTGGTGTAACGTTAAACAATAATTATAAAAATGCGAAGGCAGATTAAAAATTGCTATTACATTTTTTAACAAAATTCATTTTTTTCACCGAACTAAAAGAGAGACAGTAAAAAGCTTAGGGACGTGTAATTTGGTTGATTGACATGGGGGAGGGGTCATGGTGATTTCTAATTAGTTAAATGTGATTTGTTTTTAATGCGTTTTAATAAGAAATTGAAAAAATATATATTTAAAAAACCAGAACTAACCATGACCCCCAATAACAGTTTTACATGACCGTCTGTAACCTTTCAAACCAATCAAATTACACATCCTTGAGTTTTTTAATCTAGTCTTTAAGGGGCACTGGTGGTGTTTTATAGTGTATGTTTATCAATTTAATAGTATTAGTAGTAAATTTAAAAGCAAAAAAAAGTTTAAAATAATAAATTTAGAAAAAATAAAATAAAAAAATTAAATATAATATGTGTATAACCTATTGACGCTAACCTACTAATTGTTAATAACCAAACAAGCAAAAGCTGTTACGTTATAACTTGACTTTATTGTTTTATTATTAATATTTTTTTGTTTGTAAATTTTACTTATTTTTTAAGATCGGTTAATTTTCTTTTTAGGTGTTTTTTGTTTTCTTTAATGCGTCAGCAATAATACTAATAAAATAAATAGCTGATGATTTTTAGGGTCTTATAAAAAATTAAAAATCTTAGGGTATAAAATTATTCTAATTATCAAGTGGAACGGTAACTGAAACCCGTTAGTAAAACCCTTGTTTAAGTTGACGTACTTATGCCAGCAGGCGTACTTTATCTAATATCACTTTAATAATAAATACCTTCATTAATGTAAATGATATTTTACCCCTACAATTGAAAATCCTATTTGCAAATTAACACTGACTAAAATATTGTTTAATTAGGTTTTGCATATTTGTTTTTTAATTTTCTCAGATGCTTCTATTTAACTGTCAAATTTCTAATATTTAACTATCTTTGATTTGGTTTATACAGGCCAAGCTAAAACTAAAACTATGAAAAATGCCCAGAAACACACTACTTTTATTTTTAAAAATAGAACAAAATTGTATACCTAAGTAAATATTGTAGAGATATGAATTTTATGTTAAAATTTAAAGTTTAACCATGGGAGTAAGAAAAAAACTGCAATTATCAATTTTTACATTACGCATTACATTTTAAATAATGAGCAATAGAGATCAAGGTTTAAAAAGAATATTTAATATTTTAAAACCTTTTGTTAATAATTCGCCGCCTTAACCAAGTATTTTTAAAAACTGGTAATGCATAATGTAAAAAGAGACCAAAATATTTTTGTCTTAAAATCTTTTATTTAGGATTTTGACATAAAATTCAATTCTATATCATTTACTTATACAAGTTTGTCAAATTTTTAAAAATAAATGTACATTACTCTTGGTCATTTTTATATTTTTGAACTCATGATATATTACCAAACAGGTACGTCGCTAGCATTTTTCAATTTTGTTCGCTCCATCGCTGGTTTAAAACAAATTTATTTCCTTGACTTTTTTTTTTGTTTGATTTAGGTGCCAAGCGTAAATAAATAGCAACCATTTCTCGGCATGATCAAATTTCTATCTAATTAAAGAATAAATAGGAATACAAACTGACGATGTCAATAAATTGTTTTTACTTATTTACGCGACAACTATACATGAAACAAAAAAAAGTAAAGTAATCAAATTTGTTTTAAACTACACTAAGGATTTAAAAAAATGAAATGCAGTGGCGTACCATTTTTATTTTTTTTTTTTAATTACCCTTTTACCCTTATAAAAGCCTTGATACTTTTTTAATCGCGTCCACAGCCCTATACTTGCCTCACGATTTTAAAATCGCGAACCTGTTTGTTGGCATTATCTACATACAAACATACAATAAAATTCTCATTTTATAAATAAATAAAAAATTGTGACGGTATTTATGTCATTTTTTTTTTAATTTTTAAAATTACTGTAACAGCCCTGGATATGGTTGGCCAAGCCCCCAGGCATTTGTTGATTATTCACTTTTATTTTCAAAAAAGATTGGGGTTTCATTTATAAAGCTGGATCTTGTACTATATGTTATTTTGTAATAACACCATAGGCTAAACTGGAAGACTATCTATTAGTTGTCCTTAATAATAATATGAAGGCGCAGTTATGATTTTTTTATATATTTTTTATAATAAAAAAATTTTTTTGGCATTTGTCCAATTTTTATTATGGACAATTGGCAACGTTGTATAAATGTTTAATAATAAAAGAGGGATTATAAAGGGTGGTCAGGTTAGTTCTGGTTAGTCAACGTTTTTTTTAATCCTTTAATTACACCAGAGACACTTTATGAATCCAGTTTGTGTGAATTCTTTCTTTTATTCACTCATAAATAGAATCAGACCCTTCCGATGTTGCCAAATGCTTTCCATATTTAGCATGGTATAACTGATGTTTTTAGTCGTTTTTCTTCTTACTTTTAGGTTATGAATTAACAATTTTATATTTATCATATTTTTTATCTTTATTCTCAAAAATATGTGGAAAAAATGTAATTTTACTTAATTTTACATGTGATGTTCAGTTTCATTAACTCGTTTTACCAATTTTACCCCGCCCAGCACCCCTTTTCACTCCCCGGTCCCTTAAGTTTGTTTACTGATATTTTTTTAAAACGGAATATTTTGGATGTGCGCCACTTACGTTTTATTTAGAAGAGTGTCTAAAATATGTAAGTATCAATAATTTTTAAAAACCCTTAAAATAGCAGAAAACCGTTTATTAAACTGTTACCAAAGTTAGCTTAGTTAGTGCAGTAAGGTTTTTCGCCCTCAACTTATTTAGTATTAACTTAAGACGGCTACAGGTAGTAACTAGTTGAAACGTTGTTGTAAATAAATTACGAGAAAGGAAGTCTAAAGCAAATCATTTATTCAACCCACATCATTGTCTACTACTTTCAAGTTAATAGTGTAGATACAAATTATACCCAAACTAATTTGTATTGATGATAAGTAAAATCATTTTGTCATTTACCTTTGTTAGTAAATTTCTCGTTATGGATATTAAAATCGTAAAAATGTTTCGCTTTTAAGTTGTTGCACGTTTAATGTCAAAATAAATATGTTAAATATTGTACAGAGTGTCCCAAAATAGGTTACAAGAGGACAACTGAACCAAAAATTTTGTAATTTTAAACTTCCTTTAAAGAAAACTGGTCGCATGGTCCAAAACTCATAAATACAAAATTTTACTCCGATTGGTAATATACAGGGCGAGTTATAACTAAAAATATGAAAAATTATCGAGAGTAAAGTACCTTTATTTTTAAAAATATTACAAAATTGTATAGGTAAATGTTGCAGGAGAATTAAATTTTATGTAAAAATTTAAAAGTGAAAATATTAAAGTAAAAAATAATATTTTTGTCAATTTTCTATATTACGCAATAACAGTTTTTAAAATACTTGGTTTAAGGAGGCGGATTTAAAAATAAAAAATAATTAAATTATTAAATTTTCATTTAAATATTGCTTTCTTTTTTCCATTATTTAAGTTGTAATTCGTATAGTAAAAAGTTGACAATTACATTTCTTTTTATTGTCATGCTTTAACTTTAAATTTTAACATAAAATTTAATTCTCTGCAACATAAAATTATACAATTTTGTTATAATAATTGTTAGTTCCAAGGCATTTTTCATATTTTTAGTTATAACTCGCCCTGTATAATACCAATTGGAGTAAAATTTTGCATTTTTTATTAGTTTTTACCGTGCGACCAGTTTTTTCAAAACTAAGTTTTAAAATTCAAAAACTTTTTGTTCATTTATCCTCTTGTAACACCTATCCAGGGACACACTGTATAAGCAAAGTTTTAATTTTTCCTTACTGGTAGGTATGTGTAAATAATTTAAACTTACGAATTATTCGTTTCAAATCAAATATTAAAATTTGATTTGAAACTCAAATCAAATAAATCGAATTTTCAAATTATTTAAGAGTTGCCGAATAATTGGTAATATTTGCAGAATTGTTTAGTATTTCGATTTTTAGAATATTCCCAAATTATGTTATTTGTAAATTTTTAAGTATTTTTTAAATTTGGGGTTTTTTAGGTTAAATATTTATACAGGGTGTCCCAACTCTATTTATACTCGAAATAACTTCGCCTTTGTACAAGATACAAAGTACAGACTATATGACCCTACAAATCGTACCCAGAAGACCCTTTCAGGTGACAATACACCCAAGGGAGAACTGGGCAAACGAAAATTTCAGACTCTCTCTTCGAGGTCAAACCTGGTATACGGACGGGTCCAAAACCGAAGAAGGGTCAGGAGCAGGTGTCTACAGTGAGATGGGAAACACTCGTTTGACCTTTCCACTGGGAACCCACGCCTCTGTATTTCAAGCAGAAATTTTTGCGATCTTACAATCTGCCAGGATTAACAACCAAAGGCCCCGCACAAATTGTACAATCAACATTTTTACGGATAGTCAAGCAGCCCTTGGTGCACTAATTAATCCCAAGGTATCGTCTTGGCTGGTACTAGAATGCCTCGAGGAACTCAGGGAACTGGCGGAACGCAACAACACGAGGTTGATGTGGGTGCCAGGGCATTGCGGAATTCGAGGCAATGAAAACGCAGACGAACTGGCTAGAAGGGGTCAGCCACGACATACGTCGGGCCAGAACCAGTCCTTGGAGTGCCAAAGAGTACCTTCCGGAGTGCGGTACAAAACTGGGTAAAGAACCAGCAAAGACTGCACTGGGAAAGGCTTTCTCAACACATGCATGGGAAAATATACATCAGTGGACCATGCACAAAAAGAGCTAAAGAACTACTCAAAATGGGTAGGAATCAGCTAAGAACGATCACAGATTTCCTCACCGGACATGCTCCAGTGAAAGAACACCTAAATAAAATGGGATTATACAACGGAGATCTGGACTGCAGATTATGTGGAGCAGAGACCGAAACAGTATCCCACATACTGTCAGACTGTGAGGCACTGGATCACAAAAGACAGGCAATCTTCGGGGGTATTAGAGTGCCCCCGGAAACATATGGTACGCACCCAGCAGACCTATACCGCCTTCTTCAAGGAAGTAGTGTACTGGAATGGGTACAATAAAACGGGAGTTTGGTACAATAAGCCTTCAGGCTGCAGTGCCACCGGACATGCAGACGGCTCCCTGGGAAAAAAAAACAAGATACAAAAATAAACTTAACATAACAAATGTTTATTTGAATACAATATTTTTATTGGTATTACCAGTTAATATACAAGGTATTTTAAAAACAGATTTTTTTGTCAATTAGGTTATTTAAAAACAAATTATATCTTAGTTTTAATTATTTTTAACCAGAAATAATTGAAATATAGTGAAATAAATATTTTTGTGTAAAATTTAGTACAAAATGATAATTTGATAAAATACACAGGGTGTTTTATTAAAAAAAAAAACGTATTAAACTATAAAAATAATGTTTTTAAGACACTTTGTATATTAACTAGTAGTGTTAATAAAAAGGGTGTGTATCCGAATAAACATTTTTATTTGTAAGTTAATTTTTGTATTTTGTACAGAAGCGAAGTTATTTCGTGTATAAATAAAGTTGGAATGCCCCATATACATTTAATTTAAGCCATTATTAATTTATAGGCTTTAATAAAATGTATAAAATTATAATTAAAAATCGAATAATTTTATTTTATTTTTAGGGTCTGGCGTAAGACGTATAAATTTATTTAGAAAAGTATTTATGAAGTTTTAAATAATGTATATCACTATATTTTTATTTTAAACCATTTTTTATTATTAAAATATAGAAGCAATTCCATTTAAATGATTTATTTTTTAAACTTTGCTATTACTGCTCCTTTTTTAAAAATATTATTGCAAAACTTTAATTTTTTCGGTTCTATGTTTTATAATTAAAAAACACTTTTTAAAAAGAATGTTTAACATGACCTGCTACAGTATAAATGTGGCAATAATATAAAGAAAAAATCTGCACTTTAGTTAAAATAAAACCCAAAAACAATTTAAAAATTGTCTGTTATTACCATTAACTACCTTTAAATTTAATTAAAAATTTAGCCTAAATTTCTAAAGTTTGCAAATGTAAATGAACTGGATACGCCCTAATTATTATAAAGCATTAAGTCAATTTTTTCTTTGCGTGTACGAAACAAGCTACGCCAACTTTGGGAGCGTCTGGCTTAATTAAGAAAAATCTAAGCTAAGTTTTAGTACTTACAGTTATAATCACTTAAGTTGGAGTCTATGCAATGATTCATTAATTATTTAATATTTTTCTATGTACAGGGTATCCGAATTTCGCTGCAATTGCAGGAAATCTTGGTTATTATTAGAGATAGAGAATTGCGGTTTTTGCGAAATATTGCTACTTTTTCATGAATTAAAAGATAAAACGAAAATATTTTTTATGGCCCAATTCGTTTTTGATATAGATGATTTTGTGCTATAAAAAATTAAGTCCAGTATTACCATTTTTAATAAAAGATGACAATAATTAGCAGAACCTCCGTTAAAATTTGTTGCCTGAAAAATTAAAGCAAAATAATTAAAGATATAACGAATTCCTTCCTAACATAATATTATTAGCTAACGACTAGTATAAACGTTTAACCTATGGTGGGTAATGTTTTGAAGTAAAATAAATTCTATGAAACGTTTTATATAATATGTAGAAAAACGCTGTTTTAATCAGCTACTAAAAAAATACCGTTTCTATAAAACCTGGGGGATATACATGACGTATTTTTTAAAACACCTCTATCAACCCCTTAAGCTGCACCTCCAGTAACTTAAAAATCTTAAATGGCAACAGCACTGATGCGTCACCTCTCTAAAAGCTTATAAAAATGCTTTTCGTTGGTCATAAAAAGTTGGGGTAAAATGACATACTACCCTTAAGTTTTAGAAAAATCGCACCCTATTATTAATAAAAAGTACCAGAAAATGACCAATTAAATTATTTAAAAAATTAATAAATTAAAATAATTATCCCTAACACGCACCCATAAAAAAATCTGGTTAGTTTTGGTTAGTTCTCTTTTGAATTTTGTCTAGAAAAAAGTAATGGTAACTGGTTTGTGTTGTTAAGCGCTTATGAAACAGAACTAACCAGAACTTCTTTTGAGGGCGGGTTAGCTAGGGATATTATCTTAATTTATTATCAGTTTTTAATAAATTTTACATCAATTTAATCGGGCATATTCTGGTATTCTTAATAAAAAAGAAATAATACTTCTTCTAAAATTTAAAGGTTGTATTTTATTTTACCCCAACTTTTTATGACCAAGGAGAATCATTTTTCATAAGCTTTCCAGAGAGGTGCCACATCACGGGTGTTGCTATTTAAGATTTTTAAGTGACTGAGGGTGCAGCTTAAGGGGTTGATAGAGGTGTTTTAAAAATACGTCATTTATATTCCCCTAGTTTTATAGAAACTGTATTTTTATATTTTTTGATATTTGCCTTGATTTAAAAATTATATTTATTGTAAGTTTTAAAAAACTCCCGTATAATACTTAGTTAAGCAAACAAAGTAATAAGCCTTACATATCTAGGTACCCTATACTGTAAACATAGATAGCGATATGACGATGCCGAGAAATGTTTTTATTTTAATCATTTTAATTATAAGAAAATGCAGTGGCGTACTTTTTTCTTTACCCTTAACCCATCAAGGACGACACTGGTGTAAGTTAATTTTTTTCTTGTATCTCAAAAATGTATTTAATAAATAAAAGACGTCTCTAATTTGTATACAAGTTATGTTCAAATGAAGTTTTGTTCTTATTTTTATTGTAAACTCATTTTCTAGAGTTTGTCGGTAGAGTTGTTGGACCCCCTGTAGCTGACCTTTAAAATATTCAGAGCAATGAGAAAGAAAATACTTTCGTAACACAACTTAATATGTTGGTGTTTTCCTTCAGTATCTGTCAGATTCTGTGCTAAAAAAATGTTTTTTTGCAGTAACTTACTTAACTATTTATATCTTCTATGTAATAGAGTTGTCGTAAAAAAGAAAATGCGAAACCAAGCTTAGCAAATCCATTAAACTTATCAAATTTCCGCCACCAGAAGCATTAGGCATCTGCCTTAAGGGGCCCCATTCGAAAACCAGATACAAATTGGACGCGAAGGTTTTCATTTTCCTATATGAACATAAATGTAAGCTGGGTTTATGTTACAGGACGGTTAAAATTTTAACATAGCTTATAGTGTTTTTACGATGTTGTCCATTACGAACAAATTTAACCGGAGACATTATTAGGTTCTGATTTAATTTTTTTTTAGTGTACAGGATTGCCGCCGAGGTATCCGAGATACTTCGGATATGAATTGTATGACTAATTTAAGCAAAAATTATTTTATTTACTTTTTTCGAACTCTTAACGGTTTTTGAAATATGTGGGTTGAAAATTGTTAAGACATAATAAACTGTACAGTTAAAAAATAACATTGCTGCACTGGTTTCCATAGGTAATTTAATATTTAGCACTTGAGTTGTCATACTGACTGTTTAATCATATCATTATTAACAGCTGTTGGTTATTTTATTTATTATGTCCGCGCATTCCTCATAGGAATAAAACAAATGCATAATTTTAAGTTATATATATATATATATATATATATATATATATATATATATATATATATATATATATATATATATATATATATATATATATATATATATATATAGATATAAAACGACTACTTGGCTGGTTACTTTAAAATTACGGAGTCTCCAAATAAATGGATGACCCCGGGTCGCAATGAAGACGGTGACACGTGTTTCATCCTGGGAATCATTACAACCGCTGTACATTGCTGACAACTTGGCTATGTTTTCTAGTCGCTAAACATAATTCGTCGGAACTAAGGAAGTAAGTTCAGCGGCCAGAGCCATATCTCGCTAAGCAATTTCAAAACAACCAGCCAGAGCACCCGTTAGGTTAAAACGGTAAAAAGGGTGCCATCTAGGTGTATATGGCGTAAGTAGCATGTGTTGTAATACCAACAAACCATAATGGAAACTGGCACACTCATCAGTTCACGGGTTTGTGAATTTCGGATGAGCAGTTTTGCACAACTCCGAATAAATTTAAAAGCAGTTATTTGACAAAAATATTGTATTACGGGAAAAATCTTATATAAATATGGCCTTAAATTGTTTTTACAGTTTAATTTGTAAATACAAAAGGCAGTCCTGGTTATGCTACAAAACAAGAACGAAGGTCAAAAATTCAGCTTGGTTCTGTAACAACTGCCCAAAGGCATATTGACAACTTTAAAAAAGTGTTCTATGATTTTCAAAAGTATGGGCTTTAAACCAACAAACCATAATGGAAACTGGCACACTCATCAGTTCACGGGTTTGTGAATTTTGATGAGCAGTTTTGCACAACTCCAGGTAGGTGGCGTACAGCAAAAGCTGAAAGGTATGATAAAATCATAAAGGCAGTATTTCACCCAACTGCATATAATAATAAGAAAGTAATGTTACGTCACCAATAAACAGGGGTGCGGTTCTTTTTAATAAAAGTTATTAGCATGCAAAGGGGCAACGCTACCTCTGCAAGGCATATGCTCTAAGAGTACGTTAAATACCAATCCAGAATATTTAATATTGAACGCACTTTATCTTCTCTTGACGTCATTCCCCCTAATTGGTATTTTCGGATTTATAGCGGGCTTTTTATTTTATAAACATAAATAATAACTTTTTTCACAATGTTAAAATTAGTTATTTTTGGATGTTGTCAATATGTCTATTATTTTGCTTATTTTGGAAAAGTGCACGGATTTAAAAAGTTATATCTAGTATTGTTTTTAGTGTATAAGTGTATTAACGCGGTGTCTCCAATTCTAACTAAAAAAAATATACTTGGCGAATTGATAACCTCCTTTCTTTTGATGTCGGATAAAAAATAGTGGTCAATCAATTATTAGGTTTACACTAGTGCTTTAATGAGCATAGGGCCAATGAAAATTTGAATAAAACGCTTGTATAAATGCTTTTAAACTGATTTAAGAGTGGTAATTTTCATTACAATAATTGTAATATTGTCAATATAATGCGAATTTTGACTCTTAGAACGGTTTAAAAGTTTACAAATGTATTTTATTCAAATTCGCATTTGGCTAATGTGCATTAGATGACTCGTGTAAACTTAGTAAATTTTAATAAATTACCCACATCATGTTCCTATAATAAATACATTATTAAAGAGTAAAATGAAAAAGGTATTGATTTTAATCAAAAGTAACTTTATGCTAAGTATAAAATGCCTGAAAATTTAAATCTGGTTCAGACAAGTTAGTATTGCTACTGCAGTAATACATTTTTTTAACACATTAAATTTTTTAGAGTAAATACAAGTATAATAAAATTACATTTATTTTAACGCGTGGCTAGTGACAAAGAAATATTAAATAATAATTATTTCACTAGTAAAAAAAAAAATAGGATTAAGAATAAAGCCAATTTAAAATATAAAGGTAAAAAAAATTAAATTATGCAGTTATTATTTTTTAAAATATAATATATAAAAAAAAATAGTAGCTAAAAGCCTTGATACTTATATTGGTAACAAAAACAAAAGCAATATTTTTTCTGTTTTTTTTTTTTTTAAGGAGGTTTAAAAATAGATATTGTGAACACCTACTGTGAACCTAGTCTCAATGTTCGCATATATTTAAAAATATAAAATATACCTATATTTGCATACATCAATAAGTGGATTAACCTTTTTCTACTTAAAATTCTTACATTAAATGGTTTTAAAAAATCTTGTTCAGTAGTTAAAATGTATTTGCTTTAATTTCGGCTTAAAATTAATACTAAGTTTTTTTTGTCCATGTTGGGCTGTTGTGGTACAAAAATTTGCATATTTAAAAAAAATTATAAACCAAATGGGTATTAATAATATTCAAAAGTATAGAATCTTATAGCTTTTAAAGTAATTAATTTCATTTATTAAAACATTTTACATACATTATAAAAATAAATATTGTAGCCGTAAATAAAGGTTTTATCCAAAAACAAACCCATAGTTTAGGCTGTCGTTTTATTAGTTAATAAAACATCTGTATATAATATACGGATTGTCAATTATAACTAACGCCAAAATATTCCCAGAAACGACAGAAGTTTATTATGCATAAACCAAATACATTTATTTAAATGCATTAACCAAATCGCATTATAAAATTAGACCAAAACTAATTATTTTGATTTGTACTGTTATATGCAAAATTTGTCTAAATTACACCATGGGTGCATAACCGATTTACAAATTTTGTTAGACATAAAATAGTTTTAAAACTTCCGATGCTACCATTTAATAACAAATATTATATATAAATAGAATTTCGGTGGTCCAATTTGGTATAATAAGTGTTATTTATTACATTTAGTTTAACACTAGGTATTAAAGTAATTTTGTGGTGTAAATAATTTAGTTTATTAACATGTGGTTTTTAAAACAATTAACCCTGCACATTTAAAATAGTACGTGTTGCTAAGTATTTTTTACAGTAATAAGTAATTTTTAAAACACAGTGTCATTCTTAACCTTTACGCAGACCCTCGCACTTGTTAGCGACAAACAATAACTTACAAAAAAAAGTTAAAGAATAAAATAACATGTAATTAACAACCTTTTATTGCAAGAATTGCTAATAGGTACGTTAGCAATTTAGTTTATTTTAGACATATGTATAGTTTCTTAACTGCACAAAAAAATCGTCAATTATGGCTGGTTTTTAGGTTAAGTAAGAAAAATGTATCCAAAATAAACTAAATAGCTGAGTTACCTATCAGTAGTTTACCAATAAGAGGTAATTAATTACATTTTGTTGTAATATTTGTCACTCTGACAGCATTATTTAAAAATAATTTAAAGCAAAAAATAATATATTTTTTACTTTTAATCGATAATAATCAATAATTGCTATAATAAAAATTATAGCAATAATTGATGTAGAGTATGTTTTACATTTTGGATGTAAAATTTATAAAAGAGATATTTTTTAAATATATAGGGTGTTCCATTAAAAAAAATGGTTGACAATGACAAAAAGAATTCTGTTTTTGATACATTTTTATATTAACTGGTACTGTCAATAAAAATACTATATTTAAATAAACATTTCATGTTAAGTTGTTTTTGTATCCTATACAGGGACGAAGTGATTTCGTGTATAAATAGAGTTGGGACATCCTGTATAACTCATTAACTAATAGAAAATTTGAAGCTAGTTGAACTAATTTAAATAAATACACAAAATACCCTTCGTTGAGATCCCTATTCGAAAACCAGATACAAATTAAATTTTATGTTTGCATTTGCTTATATGAACCTAAATATAATCTAAGTTTACATTACACGAGGGCTAAAATTCACCATATCCCCAGAAAGCGAATGGTTTAACAAGGTGTTGCTCATTACGCATAAATTTATCCCGAAATTTAATCCTTATTTACCTTCTAAATACAATAACTTGGTGCAGTCATTCTTCCTGGGTACTAGTATGGTAAATTACTGATCTAGATGGATTGTCAACACGTATTACTTGCGCGAAAAAAAAGTACGTTTTATGGGTAAAAAACGTGTTTGTGCGCTTGGCTATCAGTCATTTTCCGTCGCCTCCAAATGTTCACGCGCATGCGCTGAATGGTCTATCCGCCTTATCGGGCTTAATTTATTTATGCGTCACTGTTCTATTTGACTATGGCTTTTAAATACGCGTGCTCGTTAAATTACCGATTTGTTTACGGCATGAGACCGTAAAAATGCTTTTAGCAAGTGCGGATCTAAAGGTGAGTTGTCTATGGTCTGAATGTAAGTACATATTATATACTTTGGAATAACTCAAAAGTTTCATAAAATGTAATACAGAATTAGCTAATAAAAGTCGTTCATAGGCAACATGTGGAAAGAAGACGATCTAACGCAAATGCCGGCATATAAACAATTCGAATTGGACGACCAATCGTGTTTTCTTTGTTGTTACTTTACTGGTCAATATACCCTTTAAGTATTGCTTATACATTATAGTAATTTGCAAAATTAATTTAAAAACACAATTTTTTTGATTGTGTTGCCTATAATTAAAGTCAATTAAAAACTTCAATAGGTAACAAATTAAGCAGACATAATATTTAAATCACATTATTTATTTTTTAAAACTAATTTTTGAAAACGAAAAATAAGATTTAATGCAGGTCACCAGTCGTAACATAAAGTTGTCGTACATACAGGAATTTCTTTTTTTAACAAAAACAAAAAACGCCGTCTTTTTAAAATTAATGGACTTAAACTTTTTAATATAATAATACTTTATTATTTTTATACATTTTATTAATTTAAAAAATCCAACCCGTTGTCTTTTAAAAACCTCTTTACTTTTGATTTTTTTATTTACCAATTAGATTACTTTTTAAATAACCAAATAACTTAAATTTGATTTCGTGTTTTTTTGTTAAAAATAATAATCAACAAGAATATTTAAAAAACAAATTGCAGCGGTTTTTTACCCATATATTTTTAGGTATGTGTTTTCAAATAAATTGCTAAACATAACTGAAACTAGCAGGGAAAGCTTTCCAGGTGCCCCTCGCCAATTTTCATAAAACTGCAATAAGTTGTAGTACATAAAAAAGCTACACGAATTTTTTTACCAGCCATAAACACTTTAAGGTGAAAGGTTTACCCCTGAAACTACTTTGTTTTTGTTTTATTATCTTTGGAAAAACTGACAAAAGGTTGATACAATTTTCGATATATAAAATTATGGTTTTGATTTTGTAAAGTTATCTTAATTTCTTATCAAGATCCCATTAATCATCAAACAATTTTAAAGGTGGATTTCAGGGGTGTATTTCACCCCTTAAAAGTGTTTAATTGACAATAAAAAAATAAGTGTCTCCTATTTTTTGATGTACTACGACATCAGTTTTCGACAGACAGTTTTATTAAAATCGGCGAAAGACACCTGAGATAGTTTCCTCGTCAGTAAAAGCCAAAGAATATAAATCCATAGAACCTCACAAGTAAGATTTCAGCGTACCCTAAAATTAATTTAGTGCCTACCCTGACCACCAGATAGCGAAAGTAGTCCAATCGACCAATAGAAACTCGACATGGGCATCGACCAATTTTCTGATTGGTCCGGTGCCAACTTTCGCTATCTGGTAGTCAGGATAAGTACTAAAATTTTAGGGTACGCTGAAATCTTACTTGTTAGGTTCTATGGATTTGTTTTTTTGTAAAACCCACTTAAAAATCTAGGGATTGTCAAAAGGATTTATAGTATAAAGACATATGGAATGCTTATTACATAAAAACATTTTAAAGTTTTTTTTAATTGTTTTGTTCTACGTTTATTTTAGAGATATGAATTTTATTGTACCGTATATTGTAAAAAAAACCTAATATTTAATATAAAACTAAAAATTAATATTTTGAAATCTTTAAAAAAAACAACAACAGCAATAATGAAAACCTATATTTGTAATTACGCAATTTTCTATCTCTTGTGTTAATAACTGCTTGATATGGATGGGACATATTTTTAATTAAATTACTTATTACATTTTATTTAATGTTATTTAATTCTTGCAATAACAATTTTAACTTCTGCACAGTCCTTGGAGCTGGTAAATGTCTTCGTAATCAAACTAACTTATCCCAAACATCTTCAATGAGATTCATGTCTGGTCTGAGTGGTGGCCAGTGTGACTGCCTAATGTCCACCTCATTTATATACAGGGTGGCAGCCGAGGTATCCGAGATACTTCGGATATAAAATACAGGGTTGGCCAAACACATACGTCCAAAGTTAAGGGCTGATTCTACACTAAAAATATAAAAAAAGTTTATATAAAAATTTGTCCTGAACATCTTAGTCTTCAAACTACAGGGTGTTATTTTTTTTAATTATTGTTTTTTATAATAACTTTGATACCAATTGAGATATTTTTAAAAAATTTGGGGGACTGGGGGCTAAAAGCACACAAAAATACGTTTTAGAGGCAATAAAAACATAAAACTTGAAAAATATATATATATTTTTTTATTCAAACGACTATATGCGTTTTTTTGTCAAAAAAGTTGACAACACTTGAGTATAAATTTATAATAATTTTAACTATACTCAAAGTTTCATTTATGGCCTACAAACTGTGTAAGTTTTCCACTGTCAAAGGCTAATGTATAATAAAAGGTTTTACTATATAAACATATAGGCTATGACTGTACATATTTTATAGTGCAACAATGTTGTATCGTACATTTGGGTCAGTGATTTTAATTAATTATTAAATGCAATATGTTTCACCCGTGGCACATTTTGTAAACCGCGTCAGTTTTTAATACCTACAACATATTACAGTGTGTCTAAAAAAGTCTGCTTTTTATAAATAATAAATAATTAAAAAATACTGTCGCCAAAATAAAAGTAACTAGAGATGGGCAAATATTTTGGAGTAGTTAAATTACACTTGAATAAGAAGTAATACCAAATATAGGATTTTTATAGTGTTTAAAAAGAAAACTATTGTATTATTCTGTGCCTCATTAGCTGTTACGGTTTATCCAAACTAACACCTTAATCCTATTAAAAAAGAAACAAGTCACTAGAATTAATGTAGCATATTTGAGGTTTAAGAACCAAGCCGGACCATTCCGCAAATCAAAAAATGGACTTTAACACTTAGTTTTAGTAGCATGAAACTTATTTATCAGGGCTAGTGTAACCTAATAATTATTTCAAGGTGTTAGTAGATCACTCATAAGTGCAAAGGTGAGTTTAGATTTGAACCACGACCTGCAACCGTACATATCTGGACGTCGAAGCGAACGCTGTCAAGCACCAATTCTTTTAAGGTTAATTTACCGACAAGCTGTGGATCGGTGCGAGCCAAGGTGCATAGAGAGGGTCCAACTATGCTGTGACAGTAAACAACTGAATATGTGACGTCAGTGAAGTTCTTTTTACCAAATTTAAAATTTAGTTTATACAATTGTTTAAGTCATTTTAATCCACTATTTACTTACAAATATAAACACGATTAAAACGATATTTACAGGACCTAAAGAAATAACGACATTTTTTAAAAAGAATACCTTTGACGTCACATCTATCAGCTGTCAAATGAATGTTCCTTCTTATCAACTTCGGAGCAAACCATATGTTTTAATACATGAATATTTACATTACCGACCTTAAAGTATTAGCTTGGAAATAGACCATACAGTGTGTACCAGAAAAGGTGTTACAAGAGAACAAATGGACCAAAACTTTTAGAATTTGTAAACGGCATTTTGAAAAAACTGTTCGCATGGGCGAAAACTAGTTTTACCGCAATCGGCAAGATACACGGCGAGTTATACATTTTATTATATAAAATTGCCAAGGGTAAAATACTTATATGACACTAATTAAAGACTTTGGGGCAAAAAAGTATTTTTTTTATTTAAATTTCTTATAGATGCTACTTTTTGATTTATTAGGCGTCTTTCTAAAAAAACAAAGCGAACTTTAAAACTTTTGCCCCAAATGAGCCGCAAAAAGTTATAAAATAACTTTTTTATATAAAATAAAAAAACAATAAAATGGTAATCGAATAAAAAAGAGTCTAAGTCATAGGTGGGTTCTTCTAATTTTTCGATATTTTTAAGATTTCAGTATTTTCATCTAAAATAATATTAGCATTTGGAATATATTACTGTACTTATACTTCCTGAGTATTCTTAAAGCAAGATTTATTTGGCTTTTAACAAAAAAAATTTTAGGCTTTACTTTATCAGTTATTGTGGACGGCCATTCTTCAAGCTTTCACCAAATAAAATGCTGAAGTCCCTCAGGGCTCAGTTCTGGCACCAACATTGTTTCTTCTTCACATCAACGACCTTCTCGTCCACACACAACTAATTCCATTCCTATAGTTTCGCTGACGATAGTACCCTTCACTCCAGTTTTCAGGTTCCTAAACCCATCACTAAACCTGACTTGGAAAATAAAACGCAGAGCGATGCAGATATCTCTTTCAGGATCTTAATTTAATATTGGATTGGGGCGCCAAAAATCTCGTCCAATTTAATGCATCCAAAACACAGTCATGTTCCTTGTCGCGAAAAGAGTCATCAAATACTCATCCTCTACTTATGAGCGGCCAAGTTCTACAGAGCAAAGACACCTTCAATCTCGTGGGCGTCACATTTGAAAGTAACCTTTAACTGGCATAAACACATTGTATCTATAGCCATTGCAGCTTCAAAAAGCTTGATTTCTTTCGAGCTAAAAAGTATTTTTCCGCTTCTAATTTATACACTTTTTATATGTTTCAAATCCGACATGGGCATGTCTGGGGCATGGCGTCCCCAACAACCCTGAGCATTCTTGATTCTATTCAAAGAAGAGCTGTTCGTCTCATTAATGATCCTTCACTTACAGAAAGGTTTCCCCCTTGCCCATCGTCGGGCTGTGGCGATTTATCGCTTTTTTATAGGTACTCCTACGGCTTCTGCTCTGAGGAATTGACCAGTATAGTTCCGCCACTCGCGGTTCCCAACAGAGAAACTCGTGGTTCCGCGCGTATGCATCCCTATACGGTACAACTGACAGGCCCCGAACTTCACTTTGTTCGTTCTTTTATCCCTAGAGTTTCTAGATTGTGGAACCTGCTGCCTCGCGGAGGTCTTTCCTTCCCCCCCAAAGCCAAGTATTTAAGTCCCGTGTCAACAAACTCCCTCTTACCTCCGCTTAAGACACCCACGGTACGTTAGTATTTAGGCTTTGTACCTGTGGTTTGTCCAAAGATAAAAAAAAAAAAAAAAAAAACACTTAACTGTTATGGTATGTTTACATCTGACATTTATTGCATGATATTTATGTCAGACAGAAATTCTGGCTAAGGTAAACGGTCAAAAATGTATATATGATATTTTTTTATTGTTTACATTGGGCAGAATTTTTATCTGACATAAATATCATGCAATAAATGTCAGATGAAAACGTAACAGGTCGAATTTTTCTCGCGAGTATATCTTTGCCATGGATAATTTAAACGTTTGGTGCAAAAATTACACCATTTCGCTTTTTGCTCCAAACTATGTCGTTAACTATGTCCAAAATTCTTATAGCGTCGTTAATATGGTTTGAACTTGTTCGCTTGTTCCAAAATATGTCGTTAGTAAAGTTCAAAATTTTGATAGCGACGTTAATATGCTTGGGACTTGGTGTACAATGTTTGCACCAGTCTATGGACTTATTTTTGCCCAAAAATGGATTTGTCCGGTTTTTGCCTCAAGGTCTTAAATTACAATTGGAAATGTCCAACTGTAGTCAGTTGTTTGATATATTGTAATATGATTTTTGTTAATTTATAATTTTTATAAAGGTAATAATACCAATCACTCTTTTTACAAAAAGTGCACGTATTTTAACATAACAAACACTTGTTACAGGTTCCACTACCGAATTTTTGTTTCTTTTACATTCTACGTTTATTTACCAACATTGTTTAAAACACGTTCTGCCAATTGCACTTTTTCATCACAAAACAAAATTGCTTTGTAAAAATATTTTAAACTGAAATAACATGAAATGTCAATTTAATGTTTACGCGCCGCAACACCATTAGTTTAATTTTTTTCTGTCCATTAAAAAAGTGCCAGAACAGAAATTGTTTTTATATTAAGTAAGTGTTATTAACTTTGTTTTTAATGTTTTATTGAGCATACAAAATTAACACTGTGAATAAGTTAGAGGAAGTTTAATAATTAAATTAGGGAAACCCTAAAATTTGTAGGTTTACAGGTAGCAACTTTTACTTCTACACTGGGACTGGGAAAGATGGTGTAAATACGGTTAAAGGGCTACTATAGATAAACTATTCCGGGTGCTGCATTATCATAGAAAATTAAATGAAAATTTTGTTTCTTTTAAATATTGGCTCCTTTTTGATTTAACAAAAAAATTGTGAAAGACTTTTTTTAAGACATTAATGATATAAACTTACACACACAATGTTGGTATTTTTTAATAAGCCAATTAAAAGTTATTTAAGAAAAACTATTTGTAATATAGCTGTTTACCTGATTTAAACCATATTAAATTCACCAGGAATCACTACATAGTATTAAGCAAAGTCGCTTTCCACGTCTGTTCCTATGTCTGTATGTATGTATATATGCTTAGATCTTTAAAACTAATCCACGGGTTTTAATGTATTAATACAATTAATATAATAAAGAACCACTGATAATCTTAAGATTTCTAATGTAAAGTCGTAGATAAACACATTTTTGAAGTAAAAGGAAATTGTTTTGCTACTAATTTAACGCATGTGAAGTCGCTGCAAAAAGGCTAGTAAATAAATAATAATGAATGGCCAATTATTTTACTGTCGGATAACTTTTAATAAGCTAATTGATAAATAACGAAAATTCTTCACTATAGTAAAAACAAATGTGTTACTAACTTAGATTAGATTAGATTAGATTAACTTGGAGGTGGATTGTAATCCTCTAACCCTGCAACCAGCTCAGGTTTATTGTGTATCCTCCATCCATATGTTAAAGCACGCTATCCAGGCCGGTCTCTTTAATGAGACTCCACAATCTTGAAACTAGCACCTTGGTAAATGTTGCTGCTTTAGGTTTTTTCTCACCTAGCCTTGCAAACCGCAGACGACAAAGGGCTTCGCAATAGCACTATATGTATTCTGCGGTTCTTCTTCCTGGCAGAACCTGCATAGGTTTTCTTCTGCCAGGCCTATTGTTATCAGGTGTTTATTCAGCTTGCAGTGACCTGTTAGTTGATCCACTATAATTCTTACTGCCTTCCGGTTGTAATTCAGAAGGTCTTTCGTAAATTCCGGCGAGTATGCCTTTATGAATTTTTTCGCCTGACGTTGTCCTGGTGTTCTTCTCCACCAGTCTTGGGATTCCCTCATGATCCATGATCTAATAGATGACCTTACTTGGCATGACGGAATACCACAGTAGGGCTCAGGGCCTACCGGTGTTACTGACTTAGTAGGGTTTATTATTTTTTAAATGTATCAACATTTTTATGAAGTTTCCTATACCCAGTCTGATGATGCACCATCCGGTATAGTGATGCATAATGGAATGGAATTATATTAATACTATATATTAATAGGCTGATCTATTGCAAATTGCAAAAGGAGGATGTATACTTACTAATTTTATTTGGTTGTGACAATAAATGCTTTGCTTTTACATCAAATCCGCCCCCTTGCCGCGGCTAAGTATGCCGGATATCCTACTTAAAAGATTTTTGCTGCGTTATTGAAGGTCACCTGCGTCAGACGTTTTTCTGTCAATTTGGAGTTTAGACATACTTTATAATAAATGTCTATTGTTTTAAGAGATGGTGAAAATTTGGTGAAAAATAGAATTATATCAAAAAATGTTTCCTTTTACACCTCTTCTATTGGCTAGCTCAGCTAAGATTTTTGCTTTGCTGAGCTGAGATAATCTACAAAAAGAAAGCGACTAATATGTATGAGATATCATGCATTTATATTATTTGGGATTATTTTGTAAAGTAAGAGACAAGTTAAGTAAAAAATAAGAATTTACTACAAAACAAGAATTGTAGCCATTGCATTATATGTACTAAGTTTATGTATATTAAATCACCTTTTTTGGGTTTAAAATTATTTTCAGAACTTAAAAATTTAAATTGAAAATAGGTACCCAATATAGAAAATAAAACTTAAAAAGGGGAAATAAAAAAGGATGCAAGGTAAGAAACATTATTTATTTATTATAGGTTTTTATACCCACCTGTTACGTAGACCGGCGAATTGTAACAGTCTAATCAACCAAATAAACTTAAATAAGTAAACATAATGGACAAATTTATTTAATTTTGGTAAATAAACTAGATTTAATTATTTTATATACCTTTTCCATTATCCATTTAAAGGAAAAAGAAAATGGCCTTTTTTGGTGTGGGATTTTTCTTGAAAACTTTATTGGATACGAAAATAAAATTCTTGCCGCTTTAAACCCTGAGATACGCTGGAACAGAGAAAATCTAGTTCACGCCATTACACACGAAAATATATTAAGTCGGTTTGACACCAGTTAAAAAAATTATTTTACTATTTGGCATTAATTTAGCTATAAACAGAATCATTAACCCTTTTAAACGTAGTAAATATTTGTTTAAATAATTAATTAAAAAAACAACTATAAATTATAAATTTTGACACTGAAAAATTAGTTTCTAGGCTACTCCAGAGAATGCTTGGCAACGATGTGCTCTTAAGTTTAAAGAGAAGATCAGCCTTAATACAATTTTGCATATTTCTTTTAGTCCTATACAAAAAAAAAACATATCTCACTATCCGTTAATCATAAGGCAAATCTCAAAATATTTTTTTGTAGAAAATTAAACGCCCTTTAAAAAAATCTTACTATTAAAATAATATTTAAGGTCGAAAATTAAAGAAGTTTAAGAAAGGTAACATTTTTGTTTTTAATTTTGTAGCTTACCTGGAAAGTATATGAGGCCTTTTTTTGTAGAGCGTTAATTTTTTTACAAAAAATCTTATTAAAGCTTTGTTGTATAAATAACGAATAGTGAGATATGATTTTTTTGGTATGGAACTAAAAATACGCAAAACTGTAATGAGGTATCGGCACTTCCTGTTTAAATTAAGAGCTTATTGTTGCCAAGCATTCTCTGGAGGTGCCTAGCAACCAATTTTTCAGTGTCAGAAAGTAAAATAAAATAGTTGATTGTTTTAAGTTACTTTAGTAACTAATTTAGTTATGAATAACAATAATAATATGAAAATACTTGTATAGGAAAATAAAATTTTGGCAACTTTCTTTGAATATTTTTGTAGGGTAACTTATAGAGGCCTGAATGTTATTGATTGAAGGAAAAAAAGGAAAACCTTACGACCAGCAATACAAATGTTTGGTTTAGTAATGTCCAATAATATCGAAAGGGTATTAATGGTTTGCGGCTCTCCCTTAGCTTGAAAAACAAACAGTGGATTTTAACTAAACCAATATAAAGCTGTTTGCCTTGTAAATTTATCAAGTCGACTGTGATAATATCCAACGTTTGCGAACAATTTGTGTAATTACTGACGAAAAGTAGCTGCAAATGTTAATTATTGCATTTAACTTAATTTTTAAGCTGTTATAAATTTCAGGGCCACCATTAGGATCTTGAAAACGGTGGGAGATACAGGATTAGTGAAATTGGGACAAACTTGCGCATTGTTGTTGAAACTTTTAAACCGTTTCGGAACCAACGAAAAAAAAACGAAATTTTGCAAAACAGTTTTAATTTTTTTTTCTGGTTTATTTAAAAGAGATTTTAAAACAAATGTAACATCATTGCCTCGTTTTTTGTTCCATAAAATGATACTATTTAAATTATCTGAAGTTGCGTCTTTGAGCCATGATCATCTATTTTTTAATAGGCGTAATAAGTGTTTGGTTTTAAAATTAATAAGCTTGTATTTTAATTTTTAATCAAATGGCATACCAAACTTAACATTAATGGGATGTTTGGATCCAAAAAACTATCATTCACTATTTCGCTATTGAAAATTAGATACGACATTATTTTAAACGTTCGTAAAAATTTTATTTGAAGGTTATTATACATCCATTTTTTCATCACTATCAATTATTATTCTTCTTATTTATCTATTTAAAAAAAAAATCTAACGAGCTACAAGAGTTACTATAATTTACATACACTTATTAACTTATATTAACAATATACTATATAGTTATTCTGCTTCTGTCGGAACCTTTAATATTTTAAGATCAAAAGCGTTTCGACTGCACGTGCAGTGCTGTATTTAGAAAATTTATAAAGCAGGGGTTATCGAAAACTATAAGAATGCGCGTTTGATTATTGTATAATTATGAATGAATAAAAATATTTTTACCTCGCCTGAAAAAGTAATAAATAATAAACGACAATTAATTTCATTTTTTATTGCTACTTTAAATAAAATTAACCGTTTAAGCTTAATCATAGCACTTTAACCTAAAGTTTAATAAAAATATATTTTTTTTAGAAGCAGAAGTGTCAACAAATGTAAGGTGTCATTGTATTTAGAATGTCACATGCTCTTAAAATAAGGTAAAATATATTTGTGATGACATTTAAAATTTGAACCTAACAGTTATGTTTGGTAAAACTGAAAGTAATTAGAACCAAGTAAATAGATCAACCCATCAATATTTATAGCAAATATCAATATACTAATCTAAAAAGGTAAAAAAATATAAGACTTTTGACAAAAAACCTAAAGGATAAAACCAAGCCAGAATAAATTTACCTAAATGACTCTAAACAAATTTAGTTTTTCTTGTTCCTAAGGTTGTTACTAAATTGCATACATACTTCCTACTCTTGCCCAACATCCGGTTGTAAAAGATTTATTGCTTTATTATAGGTACTCCCATGGCTTCTGCTCTGAGGTATAATTTCCCCACTGGCGGTTTCCAACAGAGTAACTCGTGGTGCCGCACGTATGCATCCCTATACGGTGCAACTGAACATGCCCCAAACTCCCACTCTCACACACAAAAAAAATATATCTTAACTTAAAACAATTTGCTTTGACTCAAGACACGTTGTGAGTTGTATATAACGAAAAGAATATATTCTTCTTATCAGTAAATGATATTCTTAAAAACATTATTTTAGTACAAGCATAAAGGTAGATTCGGTTAAGTAAACATAATTTTTTAAGTTAAGAATATTAATGATTTCTTTGAAGATATTTTTTTGTCGACGCGATTATCTAGCGAAGAAAAGCACTAATTTTATTAGAGAAAATATATTCTTGTCGAGCGATCAATTTAAAACATATGTTTTCTTCGGCAAAAACAAATTAAAACTTAAGTTAAGCATACATTTCTTTGGCCAAGAATATATTACTTTAGGGTTGTCTTGGTTAAAGAATATCATAATTAAATTCTTTCTTCAAATAAAACTACTTAGTTTTCATTTAAAACTAAAGATTGTTATAAAAAATTTATTTATCACAATTGTTGTTGTTAGAGTACAAAACAAAGCTTTTAATAGTACGATATTCTTATGATGTTATGTTAGACCTTCTGGACGTCTCTTAGAGCCAACTTTGCTGAGGCGTCTAGTATCCTATTAATGGAAATCTCCCTGGTACAGCAGATGTTAATAAAAACAAGGGTTTTTGGTGCTCTGCGTCCGGCATTTCCAGTGTATTCTTCAGTACTTTCTTTGTGAAGATTTCAGTTCCCGATAGTCCCGGCACGAAAGTAGCTTTACTGTGGATATTTTCAGCACGGTGATCCAACTACCCCGTAAAACTACAATGTGTGTCCACAGATGAACTTGATTATACCTGTAAAAAATATTTTTAATATTTCAAAAAAAAGGTATTCTTCATAAAAATGTTTGCTTTATCCGAAATGCCAAAAGCTATAACAAAAATTTTTCTAGGATGTAAATGGTGGTTCATAACTGCAATATCAAGACTTTAAAAAGTAAAATTTTTGAGACTACCTAATTAAATAGCAAAAAGTACTTACAAGTGTATAACATAAAAAAATATTGATTGATTTTCAGTAAAAGTTGACGTTAACTAATTAAAAATAATTCAAAAAAAAATATGTTTTACAGTTTATTAAAATTATTTTTTTAGAACAAAAGCTATAAAACAATCGTCTGACTTACTATTTAAATCCAAATCCGGTAGTATAACGCGCCTGAGGGGCAAGCGTTTTTCTCCATTTCTACAAGCAGGATCGCACTGATCTAACTTCGTTGGTTTCTTTCATTTATGTGGTGTTCGTTATTTTCCAGTACTTAGACCATGGTGCTGCCGACGTTTTCCTCAAAATCCTCCTTGGCTATCTAGTAAACCTTTCTTAATCTCCTTAGTACATTTTTTTAACTTCCTATAATCATGAAGTGTGGTTGGAAGGGTTTCTTGTTTCCCGGTTCGCCAATATGCACCTTTCTGGGCAACGATTTTTGCAAAAATGAATAAGGAAATACCTTTGATATCTAATTATGGTATCCAAGAATATAATATTTTGATTTAATAATACAAAACCTATATTTTCTTAAGTGAAAGAAATAAATATAAATTGTTTTGACTTTAAAATATATATATTTTTTAGTTTTCTTTTAAAAAGCCATTGTCTTTAACAAAAATAATATTAAATCAACAAGAATTTTATTTTAAAGTAAAATTATGTTTTAAGTAGAGAAAAAAATATTACTTTGTCTTGGCTAAAGAAATTTAAGTTTTCCTGTAAGAATAGATTTTCTTAAATATCTCTTATTATAATATTCTTAATTTTAAACAAATTGTGTCTTATTTTAAAAATATATACTTGTTTGAAGAATATATAGTAAGAATAATATTATTTAAGATGAAAATAATGTAATTTCTTGGAGCAAGAATATTGTGTTGCTTAAGAAAATTTGTTTTAAGTTAAAAATAAATTTTCAAGAAAATTTATATTCTATTTGCAAGAATTTTATTTTTGTGTGCACTTTGCTCGTTTTCTTATCTTTATAGTTTATAAAATTTGGAATCTGCTGCCCGCGAAGATCTTTCCTTCCCCTTCAAATCTTCAAGTATTTAAGTCCTATGTCAACAAAGTCCCTTTTACATTGCTTGAGACACTCACGGTACGTTAGTATTTGGGATATCAGCCTTCTTTGTGGATTGTCCAGAGATAAACAAAAAACCTGTTTCACATGAATGTTGTAGCAAACATGTTTCAAAGAAATATGTTTTCACAAACACCGAAACTATGGTTATTTAATTTTAATTAAATATTGGTTAACATTAGGTTTCATCAGGATAAAAACCTGTAAGGGTTTTTTTAATACTATTTAAAAAAATGCATGATGTCAAATTTAATTTACTTACATTAGAAAACTTATATTTAATGCATTAAGATCAAACTGATCAAATGTTGTTTTTTTTCATCGTTTTAAGCAGACATGCGGTTTAATAAATAAATACTTCTTTTCTCCACCAAAAACCCCTAAACGACGACTTCGCACTGAAATAAAATTGTTAACTGAACAATACCGCACAGAAATTTTAATTTTACTTACACTTATCTAAGCCATCCTTTAGAAAATAGCGTTACTTACGTGAAACACTTTTCAAATGCCCCTGTATAATTCGAAGCGCAAACTAGCACCACGGGGTACGCGCGGAACGGGGAAAGCGTTATGATCCACATGGGAGATTGCAGAGACTTATTATTCTACGTAGGTACGAGATTGCCTAAATTAAGAGATGGTATATTAGCCATGGATTTAGACAAAATGCCTTACGGTCTAGCTCTCCGTTGGTCGTGGAATAAGGCCGGGGTTTGTTATTAAATATTCCTTACAACTCCTGCATCAGTGCGAGTATAAAATATTTAATTGTTTATTTAAAAGTCCTTCTGTGGTAATTTATTACTAATTAAGAAATTGAAATTTGGGCGCCATCTACAGAAAAAAAACAGTGGTGATAAACTCCAGAAGGAGGTCTTTACAGACAAACCAACAAAGGAAAATTGTGTCGAGCATGAAATAAAACACTCTGTTAAAATCTACAGTATTCTTTAATTAAAGCAAAATTAATTTAAAATTTGTAAAAAAATAACGTAAATTATAAGTATTGATTAAAGCGTTAAGTTTGCAAACCTTTACATCCGCTATACAGTCACGTTCTACAATTTCATGTAAAAAATAAAATATCAAAACAAATGAACGTGTTTCAGTGAAAGCTAAATTTAGGTTTTTTAGATTTATGTAATTTGAGTCATGTCTGTTAATTAATTTTCAATTAAAAAATACTGTTTATGAAAAATTAAAAGGGGTTCAGTAAGGTGGTGTTCAACTTATCTGGTTTGTGTCCCTTACGTAGACTGCCTCGAGGCTCAAATATGCCTTCTACAGGGCTGCTGTAAAAACTCCGCCAGACGTTGTACTTCTGGTGTGCTACACACTAAACATCTAAAACTCAGCAAGCTTGTAACCTCCGACTCAGTCAAGGAGTACTTTGCTGAATACTAGCAATGCATCATGGGCATAAAAAAGGTCTCGTGGGGTCATAGGATGACTGACATCAAGCTGGCAACTTAAAGAATTAACTTTCTTGCCAGGTTGTTAAAGAAAAGAATGAAGAAAGGAAAGAAAAAAACCGGCCTTATTGAAAACAAATATTAAATTATTTAAAAATGAAAACAAAACCCCGTGTCCTTTCAGATTAGGTTTTTGACACTCAAGAAAAACGAATTATGCAAAAATAATAATGAAAATAATAAATGTAGAGGAAAACATACCTTCGTAGGCTTTATAAAGGAAAAATATTATTGGTTTTTAAATAGATGTTCCTAGGAACTTTTCTAAAACCAAAAAAGCCGAAATCAGCTAGGCCGGCTTGACAGAAGTGACATCAGAAAGTGGATCCCACAGTCGAATGAAGATTGACATTTGAGGCGAACTACCTACTGTAATGGATTGGGAGGTTTACAAAATCAACATCCAATATTTCAGAAATCCGACTGCTACCAAGCCAACGATTAAAAGGAACTTGAAATATCTCTGCTTACGTCAAAACTCATTACCACGAAAAGATTTGCATATCAAAAAAATAAGCCAATAACAGAAATTTTATCCGTAAAATTTTACATCAATAATGCACGAAAGCCTCTAGGTAGTTGTGTACTTAAAGGTTTACCATAAATGCTTTTCAAAAGTAAGACCTGCGTAAACTTATGCTTTCAGGGTTTAATGCACAAGATGGCGCGCGAGACAACAAATACGATATGGTGAATGCGCTAGAAAATGGTACTCGCTTTAGTAATTGAAACATATTCCCAAAAGACGATAAGTATATCAGCATATTGTTGATATCTCAAAAACCAGCAATAATTAACGTATAGTGTGCAATTTATTTTATATTAAGAATTTATTACAGAATCAATTTATTTTAAAATATACAGGGTGTTTCTTTTAAAAACCACTTGACAATAAACATTCTGTTTTTGAGACACTTTGCATATAAACTGGTACTGTCAATAAAAAAGTGTATCCAGATAACCATTTCTAATTTTAGGTTTATTTTTGTATCTAGTACAGGGGCGAAGCTATTTCGTGTATAAATAGAGTTAAAACACCCTGTATAGGTAAGAGTGGGTGGCGAAATATAAATGAAAACCCTGTACCCAGTGTTTATGTCGACGTTGTTATTGATTTGTTGTCAAGTCTACAACTAACGCTAATGAATAAATAATGTTCCTGTTTTATTAAATATTTCATCAAATTATCTATGTGTAATAAAAAAACGTAATATTTTTTGGGGTAATAAAATAATTTTAAATTAAAATTTAAATGCATTATATTTATAAAAGTTTAGTTTATTTAAGTTTTTCTACTTAGACAAAATAGGTTTTTATTATATCCTGTAAAAGAACATTATTACATATTTTTTATTATTTAATAATAATACAACTCTTATAGTTTTAAAATAAATCATATTGTGAAAAACAAACCTATTAGTATAGGTTGGGTAATTTTTTTTTTTTAGCAATTTAAACATTAACAAAAAACAAACGGTGCAATAAAAAAACATAGAAGCATTAGGAAATGGTAGTTTGTTTGGTTTTAAAATAATTTGCCACAAAACCCCCATTTTTTCAATATGGTGATCAGCTGTCACATCAACATTTGAAGTAATTGAAATAATAAAAAATGCAAACCTTGCTCATATACTATCGTTCCAAATTTTATCAGAGTATACCAAACGGTCCAGATTTTAAAACGGAAGACAAGCTTTAGTTTTTTACTGTATACATCACACAAAAAAATACGAATAAAATAATATAATAATATAAGTTAACAAATAGTTACAGATTAAACTGGAACACAAGTTAGTATTTTAGCAATTAAATATTAAAAAAAACTTCAAATTTAAAAAGGTGCTGATTAAAAAAAATCAGTGTAAAATCAATCACCTAAAATAGGTACCTCACTGCTTTCGCTTAACGCATGCAATGCTTCATAATAAAATAACTTGCCATTTGTGACTTTACGTTATAAATTTAAATAAAAGTGCTCTTAAGAATAGTTTTATTTTTTTAAAGCAAAATTTATATAAAATATTTTTTATAATTTTTAGGTTTTTTTTTGGTTGGCTAAAATTGCCTAAATCACAATTATTTAATCGCCGGACTAGATGGTCGCCTAATACTATATCTTTTTATCTTTCCCCCTTTATATGTCTAAAGATTATCCTAAAAATAATAAGTCTTGGACAACACCTTTTATACATTTAAGTCATGAATAATACTTTAAAAAAAATCCAAATAAAAAAATGTAATTATTATTTTTATTTTATTTTATTTTTTATTTTTTTTGTTTAGACAGGAAATATTGCCCAAATAAGCCACGTTTAGATCTAATCCCAAATAACACCATTATTACATTAAAGTTGAGTTTTCCTTTTATTATATATATTATATTTTAATCTTTCTAATAACTTTTGTGATACGTCTGATAAGGGGGTAATAAATTGGATTAAAATTGGCTAAACTGTGTTCCTATTAAGCCAGAATATTTATATATAATTAATGGTTAGCCAAATTTTTTCTTAAATAAAAAAATAATAGGTGCCTTCTACAAGCGGTAAAATTAATTAAATTTAAATTATTTTAAAATAGGAGTATTTTACTTGTAAAATTTATACTAGAATATGAAATTATAATGTGTGATCAAAACAACTATTAATTTTACTTTATACTTTAAATGCAGACAATCTTAAGAATGACAAAAATCGCAACTGAATTAAAAATGTATTTTTTGGTAAAAGAAAAACATTTTTAATATGGTTACAAATGCAATTTACCAATAATCCGACTGTTTTTTATTTGGTGTGTCATTTCCATATTAAAATGGCCTAACAATAATATAAATATTTTTTTACGTTTTCTATTTAACAAAAAAATAGAAACAGCATATAACTTAAAGAAATAATTCTACAATAACAACTTAGAACAAAACTTTATATAAAAATAATATATCTTAAATTAATTAGTTTTTGAACTATGGGGTATTAACATTTTTTTTTAACATTGTTTTTTATAATAACCCGTATACTATTAAAGACATTTTTAAAATTTTGAGAGACGACTCCGTCCATAAGGGCTATGGGGTAATTTCTTTTAATAAAAATGGTCCGCCATTGCATTTGCTTAAAATAAATAATATAAATTAACTTTTGACTTCTGACTTCTTTTTATTAAATGTACAGTTTGCAGGTCAGTATGGGCTATATATTTTTTAAAATTAATTTTGCTTTTTAAAAATAATAAATATTTACTGTAGAATTAGATAAATGACCACGCAAAAAAATAGTTAGTATTTATTTACGCAGAAACAGAGAAAAAGTAAAAAAATTACCTTTGCTTTATAATAAACGAAAATTTAAAAATGTTTTTACTTTAGGAAAAAGCAGTAATGTACCAGTTTTTTGTTAAAACATATTTACCCTACACCCTTATGGACGACAATGGTAGCAATATATAATTTCTTTTATATTAAAAATTTTCTTTTAATGCACTGGAGACGTCTTCCAAAATTTTTTAAAATATCCAAACTGGTTATAAAATTTATTTTAAAAGAAACAGAAAAAAGGAAAAAATGTACACCCCACTTATTTTTTATTTGCAGAGTTTGTCGGTAGAGTTATTGGACACCCTGTATTTTATTTTGTCTGAATAATTACTTATTTAACCAATATTTATTTAGATCGGGTAAAATGCCCGGTCCATGTTTGAATACTGTATAATAATAAATTCGATTGGATTTGTAGGAAAGGCAAAAAGAATAGTAAAATATTTTTTTAAATGATTTGCTTGGACGGCGCTTAAAATGTTTTTATTCGACAAACAATTAAAATTCTAAGCTTGGTCTCATATGCGAAAATATATATATATAGCAGAAAGTGGTATCAAAGTGTAATTTGCATACAAATAGGAGATTCGTGATCGAAGCGAGCCTGAGTTTTAAGCGCCATTTTACACACATTTAGCAAACACAAAATCGTGTCAAAGGTTTACTAGTGGATCGACTCAAACTTGAACAATTCCCCTTTATTTTGTTGTCTATACAAATAGCTTCCCTTTGTTTCGAATTGTGAAAATTAATTCCTAGACACTGAAATGTTAATAAAGACCTTTACTTATATTGTACTATGTTGCAAATTTTACTTTAAGTAGGTTATAAATGTAAAAGTGTAAAGAAGCGTGTAAAGACATTGAAAATTTAAGGCTTAAAATGAAAAAAGTACATTTATAATTTAGACTTAAAATTATATTAAAAATTTTTTTTGACACGCAGATAAAAAGTGCATAAGTCAAATTTTATACTATAACATAAAGTAACACTGAAGGCCAGACGTACATAAGCAACATTTTGCAGTCGGACCGACCACAAGATTGCGGTCGCGTGTCGGCGAACTGCAGCTGATGGTAAAAACTAATGGATACTCCATGCACGGGCGTCGTGCTGAAGTCGAAATGGGCACCTTCAGTTCGGTTGCGGCCGATACATTCGAGTGGTCGCGTCGACGTTGCAGTTGATGCAGCCGTACACGGACCACAGTCTGGCGTTGGTACCGGTGCGACATGCAATTTCATTTCGATGCTAGACGCTATGCAGGACGCATTTGATACCGATACATTTATCAGCGAAATTAAAAAATATCCATGCAGATGGGATTATAAATGCGAGTCATATAGCAATAGGCTGGAAAGAAACAACGCATGGGCAGATATATGTTCTTTGAGTTTTCCACACAGATTATAAAAATGTCCTTCTTGTTGTCGATACACTAGAAGTGTATTCAAAGCGTTTATTTTTATTACGCCGCCTCTATTTCTTTATAAAGAGTAGAAGAAGTGCTTTCTCCTCAAAATTAATTTTAAAACTAGTGTACTGGACACGGTGAGAAGACGAGTGAACTGTGGTTGCATCGACAGCACGCGTGATTGATGGGACCGCAAACCAACCGCAAGAATGTGGTCAGAATACAGTAGACTCAACTGCGAGTTGACCGCAATCTTGTAGTCGCTGCAACTGTATAATTGTGGCTCGTCTACGTACGTACTAACATTTCAAAATTTATGATTAAATTTCTTGTTTTAAATAAAAATAACTAATGACATTTTTAATAATTTGTATAGCTCGTTGCTGCAATTTGTGCAGTTAGACATGGGGCCATACCAAATATGCTATTGGCCTAAACAGGAACTACCAGTGTTCCTGTTTAGAAGAAGAATGAGAAAAAGAAATGTTTGCATCCCCCTTACCCAAATTAAAAAAAAATTAAACGCTTATTATTTATCTGTCCAGTTGAATTAAAAAAACCACTGTAAAATTAATTTTTGTTATATTTAAATTTTAAAATAAAAATTTACTTTTTTTTTGCTACTTACCTTGGAAAGATAAAGCTTTAAGTGTTAGACTCACAAAATGGGTTTATTTTAATCTATAATATTTACCCTAGCCTTTATCGTTTTAACCATCAGGTAGTTTGTGACCGACAAGCCAGATGTCTACTTCTTTTTAACTAAAAAGTTTAAAAAAATTTTTTTGTTACTTCGGAAAACAAATATTTTATAAATAAGGATAAAAAGAATATGTATTTGTAAAGGAAAAAGACGTTGAGCCATTATATAAGGACATATAAGTTATTGTTTATTTTAGTGAAATAAACAATTAAAAAATGTGTAGAGATGTTTGTTTAACATTCGACTTAAAATATTTTATTCATAATTATAAAAATTCCAAACCTTGAGTAATTAAAAAAAATCTTATTACGAAGAGTAAAGTAAGCAAAAAAAGGACATTTTAAAAATAGCACGCCCAACAAAAACCACTTGTCATAATGGAGAGTACTTTGTAGTTGTATACAGGGTATTACAGAGTGTTATTAAGAAAATTTAAGGTCAGATTCCACTATTGAAAATATAAAAATAAAGTTCATTTAGGCATATGTTCATGCATATTCCTCTTTTTCAAGATACAGGGTGTAAAATTGTTATCCTTTAGCTAATTTTGTCCTTATTATGCAACGTTATTTTTGTTATTAAGGGGGTAATTTACCACTAGCTTATTTATATTTAATAAGTCTAGTGACGTCTCAAGCGGCAACTAAAGGAATATTTTTAACAAAAAGCCGTATGCCTCTGACTGCGTAGATGTTTGTGCTTTTTTAAATGAGACAAATTAAAATACAGCTCTTATGTCTCTTATTTTTTGTACATCCTGTTTAGTTTAAGAAAAAAAATTATTGCATTTTTTTGACGATAAAAAGTATTGCGGAATATTTTTCTTTAAAAAGAGGTTTTTTTTTTGTTTATTTGGGAGGAAGGTCTGTGCAAATGTCATGTAACTTTCTAGGTAGAAATGAAAAAAGTTAACAAATTTTGGGGCAGGTCCCTTCAGGGAAATATAATGCAGTGTATTACTTTTTGAGTGGAGGCCTCTTTTAAATAATTTTGGGTACAAAATTAATTTTGGTTTGAGAAATGGTGTCTCTCTGCATTCCCGTAAATCCCACGTGAGATTATGGGATGGGGGTGGGGGGGTAAAGAAAATCTTATTAAAAATCATCAGGGAAGAAAGGTGTTTCCAAAAATGTTAAGAAAGGCCTTACCTACGGTAAATATTCAGTTTAACAATTTTTACTTAAATAGGTGTGCAAATTTTCATTTCTTTAAAAAGTTTAACACCCTGTATCTTGAGAACAAAAAATTTGCAGACTCATGTTTACATAAACTTTTTTATATTTTGTGCGGTAAAATCTACCCTTTTTAACACCCTGTTTAATGAAAAGGGTATATTGAACAAATGATTTTGTTAAATTACACACACAATACCTTAAACTACGACAAACATTTTTTCATAATATAATTAGGAGAAATTTGCAAATTTTTAAATTATTATGAATACAATAGTATAATTTAAAAAATAAATAATAACCTTAAAATTGTAATTTAAAATCTTTTTAAATATTTATTTATTTATTTTTTTAATATGCTTCTAATAACTTACATTTCTAACACAATATGAAAGATTAGTATACTGCTTTGTTTTTACATCTAAATGTATTAATATTTGCCAAAAAAATGTAAACATTGTAATAAAATGTTGCCATAAAATTAATGTTTGAGTTTTAATGACGTACCCTTATAGTTCTAGACAGTGTTTTTAAAGAAAATATAAATGAACATCTTTAAATCATAGAGCTTAAAATATATCAAAAACTAAAAGTTTGATTAATCTCAGTCAAAAGTGCCACAAAAATAATGAAGCACATGAAACCTCGCATTAAAACAAAACGAGGGTAAGTTATTTTAACTCTTGCACAATAATTGCTTTAGCACAGGAACAAATAAATTAAAACTTTTCTCAGTTAGTTTCTACAAATGTTCTAAGTTGGCGACCTTAATATCAATAACACTAATTTGATGAAACTAAAGTTTTGTGAACCCGAAAAACTGAGTGTACTCGAGGTCGGAAAAATGTTTAAAGAAATATAAGAAATTTAACTTAAAGTTGAGAACAGAATTTAGGAAGAATATACCTCTTTTATACTGACCAAATTTATCTTAGGTTTAAAAAAAGGAATATATAAAATACTATCTACAGGGTCGTGATTTAAAAACTTACCACTTAAGTTATCTGCAAAAAGAGACAAATTTGAGAAAATCGCTAAAACACGTCAAGATATTTATTTAGAGGGATCGTCTTTAACAAAAAATTGAACTACACCCATTTAACCCCTAAACCATCGGGGCTACTACTCCAAAATTCTTAAATGAGAAGCAAACTTTAATAATACATTATTTTAAAAGCTCCTGACAAGTACTTTATAACCCTAAAATATAAAGTCAATATCTTTACCTACTACAAAATGACGGTACTTTAAAAACTTCTTAAATACCTGATTGGAATGGCCGTATTTTTAAAACTAATAAAGTTAGATGTACTTAATGTGGTATTTTCGTAACACACTTTTTAAAATCTTTTTAATGGTGAGAATTTACAGGGTAGGATAAAATGTGTATATTATAATATCATATATTATATATAATATATAAGAAATATTTAAAAGCTTTAAAAAATGCCACATTCAGTACATCTTACTTTTCCTTTACTAGTTATGGAAATATGGCCATCCCAATGAGGTATTTGCGTAATTTTTAAAGATTATTATGGGGTCATAAAGTATTCGTCAGAAACCTTTAAAATTATGTATCACTCGACTTTCCTTCTTATTTAAGAATTTCGAGGTGGTGGCCCTGGTGCTTGAAGGCTGAAAGGGGTGCCGTCCAATTTTTATAAAAAAACGTTTCCCCTCAATAAATATCTTGACGTTTTTCGGCGATTTTCTCAAATCTGTCTCTTTTCGAAGTTCACTTAAGTGGTAAGTTTTTAAATGAACACCCTGTATGTAATTTGTATTGGACTAAAAGTCGTGGGCAATCGCTTACGGCAAATTTAATGTAACTATTTAAAACTATTTTTCTTATTTACATTATTACACAAGGTTTGGCTTTAAAAATATTAGAAAGTTTAATGGTGTTTGTTTTTAAAGATTAGTAATCTCTTGTAACAAGTTTTATGAGCACCTAATAAATTTAAAATAAAATAAAATGCATCTTGTTTTATTTGGAAAGAATTTTTTAAAATATTTTCAGAGAAAATAATAGTAGTAAATATAAAGTTTTACCAAAATTTACCTAAATACACCAAAATATTTAAACTTTTTTAGAACGAGCAAAATGTTAAGAGGCAATGCATATCAGTAGTATAATTTTTTCTATAATGTATTTAGTTTTAAGATTAATTTTAAAAAATGGATAGTATAAAAACAATGCGTTAATTAGAACACTTTTAATTCTCTGTCAGTAAAAGTAATCTTTTTAAAAGTAGAAAAACACAAATTTTACAACATTCACTAAATTTTAAAAAGAATACATTTTATTAAATGCGGCCGTATAAAATAATGTATTTAAATAGGCAGAAAATCAATACAAATTCATAAACTGTTGTCACGTTAAAAAAAATACCAACTTTTTAAGACATAAGGATTTTATTATAAGTTTAACATAAATGATTTTTCTTTAACACATTTTAACCTTAAAATTAAACATTTAAAGACCGTGTTTTCTATATATTTATAGAAATTTTTGTCAGTGTTGCAGAGACATAGTTAAGTGTGCAATTTTACAAATAAAAGTATTTTAATTTTAACCTGTTACACCCTGTAAACCCTTGGTCATTAATTAATTCAAAACAACTGCTACCAGAGATCCATAGCGTATATAGATCGCTGGACTGCTGCTTATGATTTCGAAACAAACAAGCTGACATGGTGGCTCTAAAAATAATATTCGATTAAGCTTGGTAAAAAAAAGATCAACAATAAATAAGTTAACACAGAATATATTTTAGAAAAGTATTTTTAAAATTAATTCTTTAAACATATGTAAAAAGAACCTTTAAAAATATACTTATTAGATGCTAAAATAAAAGGTTCGACTAATAAACAACTAAACCATTTATTACCTTGTAAATTTAAAGTATTTAGTGGCGACGTTAAATTAAAATAACAAAGCTGCGTACAGTATGTAATTTATTCAACTATCGTGACTACTTTCATTTATTAATTTTATTTTACTGTAAAAAATCACGAATTTCTTAGCTTTAGAGCAAAGCTAATGAATGTTTTAGATTAAATATTGTTTAAAGTCATACATAATACAGTAATAATTTTTAAACACAATCTTTTAACAGTACTTTACCTTGAAATTTTTAAATAGGTTTTTTTTCTACATTAACAACCCGGAGAGTTATATTTTATTTAATTTTTTTCTAAAGTTAAATTCTGGTCCACACTTAATAACAATAATAAGGGCAAAAATAATAAAAAAATGAAAACAAAAGATATTTGCCGTTAGCTTTAAAATTAAATATGTTAGGTCCAAGAATTTAACAACCTTTTTTAAACAAAGTTACTGTATTAACAAACTTTAATGGGTGATTTTTTAATGAAGAATAAAAAAACCTTATAAAAACATATGTCCTAAACGTCTTACTTTTTAAAATATAGGTTGTTAAAAATTTTAAAAAATTATTGTATTTTTATAATAACTTGTGTAAAGATTTTATTATTAATTATAAAAAAATAAAAGTTGTCTTTTTTAATCAAAGTATTTTTGACATACAAGAAAAAAATACCAAAAATCTATGTCGTACATAGGGGTTCATTGTCAAGATTTAAAAAAATAGTATGCCACTGGAATTTCTTAAAAAAACCGTTTACTTATAAATAAATTTGACCATTTGACTTTGTTATTCTCTCGTAAAAGGTACAAATAATATCTCAGCATAGTCATATAGCTATTTAATTCTAAAGAATCTAGTGTGGCTACACAATACTGAATGTTAAAAGTATGTCCTATGACTTTGTTTGCTTTACCAACCATAAGGTAAATTAAGGTTAATACTCTTATGTATGGAGCAATTTTTTTCTTAAAAATTGTACTCTTAAAAATACATAAAAGATGGTTATAAGAAAAGGCAATAGCGTATCTTCTCTCGTAAAAAGGTACAAATAATTTCTCAGCATAGTCATATAGCTATTTAATTCTAAAGTATCTAGTGTGACTACAGAATACTAAATGTTAAAAGTATGTCCTATGACTTTGTTTGATTTACCAACCATAAGGTAAATTCAAGTTAATACTCTGATGTATGGACCAATTTTTCTCTTAAAAATTGTCCTCTTAAAATACATAAAAGATGATTATAAGAAAATGCAGTAGCGTACCTTCTTTTAATATTTAACCTGAACCTCTGATAGACGACACTGATATCAATTAATTTTTTTTTCGAATGTTAAAAAAGTCCCTACTTTATTTTGGCTTGGTGTAAAAAACCCTTGTATAAAGCTTTGGTTCTTCACAGATCGGTTTAAGCGACATGCTACGATACAAGCGGTGAGCGATCAGCGGTAGAGCGATAAGCGGTAGGCGACAAATCTCTGATACTGGCTATGATAATTTGTGGTAGACGTTAGCGTTAGTTTTGGAATTAGTTTACGTATCTTAGAAATTACCACTAAAGTTTTGTTGGTTTGAGCGACAAGTGGCGCCGGTCACGTACATATGTTGCAACTGCTTAATTAAAAATACAAATTCTTTAAAGTTTACATAAAGATCAGTAACATCAAATTGACGCTTGTCGCTCTTCCACTTGCCGCTCACCGCTTGTATCGCAGCAGATGCCTAAGACGTTTATGTAATAAAAAACTATTTTATTTTATTTGTAATGTGTTTTTGTTTTTAATACAGAAAACAAATAAAGTACTTTATGGAAAATACTCATTATATTTAAATAATTTTTCCTAATTTTAAATAAAAATGTATTTTAGTATTTTTATCAAATTAATATTTAATTAATTAAAGAACTACAATATCGCACTCACTCTACAAAAATTGTGTTTTTTGCAGCTATTACATATATTTCACCTGGTGTTTATTATTATTTATTTCATACCTTTTTAGGCTTAATTCTTTCTCTCGTTATTATCACTACAAAAACAAGTTTTTAAACTGGGAATTTAATTTCGTAACCACAATCCATTAATAAATAATTTTAAAAATTATTACAATGCTCGTTATAAACATACTAATTAACCTTTATATCACACAAAAAAATATTTATTAAAATGATTAAATTATAGGCAGGTTTAGACTTTTTATATTTAAAATAATAATTTTGAAAATAAAATAATGCTGTAAAAATGTTCTTCGAGCGGGCAAACATTAAGGGTAAAAACATCCAGAATATCATAGGCTGGATCTCTGTGGTATTCTAAAACTGCTTTTACAGTGTATATTCTGCCTCAATTTTCATCAATTCGCAATAAAAACCATTTTTACGGCTATTGGAGTATACTTTTGTTATTGACTTCCTATAAAAACATCGAACCATGATAACATCAGGTTCGTAACACTACGCTTTTATTTGTTTATTTTAACGCAGCACAAAATGCATTTTAACACTAACTAGGGAAAGGAAATCAAAGAGGTAAAGTCGTAACTAGGATTTATATACAGTGTGTCAGCTTAAGTTGTCTACATATAAAAACTTTTTTATTATTATTACTACGAAAAAAAATGTATGAATAATGAAAAGTTTTGCATGGTATAAAACCAAAACCCCACCAGCAAATATTTTTTAGTTATTTACGAGGTTTCTTATAAAATATAAATTGTGTTTAGGGGGAAAGTACCTTAACTTTTAAATATGCCAACTTGTTTATTTACAAAAAAAATCTTATTATTTTTTTGCTGCTAGCGATTATAATTTCAGTTTTTACATTAGTGCAAACTTTTTCTGATACAATGTAATTTTCACTATTTTGACAGTTTTGAACCTGTTTTACCTATTATGTTTCAAAAATGGCAGTATATCCAAATAATTACGTACATGGTGGCGCCTTTTCGTTGATCTTGTAGGGTATGACAAAATTAAAAATATTTTTTATCACAGTTAAAATAACTTTTTTGATAGTTTCGGTAGAGAGATAATCTTATTTTCAGATAGACATATCAAATGTGGTATTTTGAATATGTTGCAATGGTAATATAATATACAGGGTGTTTCATTAAAAAATCCTGACGATTTATCACATTAAGACTTGTATTCATTCATTTTATGTATCTACCTTTTCATACAAACTCATCATTCGGCTAAATACTTTTTTTATTTTTTACTAGTTAGAAAATCTAACCTTAAAAGGTCAAACTATACACTTTATATAATAAATTCTATTGTTTTTTAATGACCCTTTTATATTAATAATTTATTTGTTGACATAAAAGTAGATAAAACAATGAATTTAGATAATAAATCTGACAGCCTAACCACACAAGTAAAAAAATAATTTGTGTTTTCCTGATAAAAAAGCAATATAGTTAAAATGAAATAAAAACAATTTGATTTCTATTAGCCCTTTTATTTAAAATAAACCTACATATTTATGTTTTAAAAAAACATGTTGCCTGTGTGCAACTGTCCATTTTTTTTTGGTACGAGACCTTGAAAAATAATATTTTCGTAAACCTCTTGTGAACTTCTAAACAGATATCCAGAATATCCAAAAAGACTTTAAGCTACAGGATGTTCTTTAGTTAATACTCTTTTAAATTATAAGTAATGTGTTTTTAATCCTCTAACCAGCAGGTGCAAATTTGCTTAAAATTCTTCTTAGGAGGTGTTCGATCCCACCTGGGGGTTTGACTGTATTAAAGCATTTTATAACACTAATGACATGCTTGGCATTCATTTAATAAAATACGTACATCCGGCTGCACTGTGTTCAGTTGGTGCCATTTTTTTGATAATAGTACTCAATTTTTGAGACGTTGCCGGTCTTTCCGGAAAACAGCGATATGATGAACATGGAAAAGCTTTAATGGCTAGATTTATTAATTATGTATAAAATTAAACGCTTTATAAAAAATTTATCCTATAGGTTTTCAATAAAAAGACGCGTTTTAAAGTTATTCAGCTTTAAAATATAATTTATAATATTTTTCCGTTTTTCTAGTTTTTTGATAAATATCAAGTCTAAAAATATAACGTATTTAAATGTTTTTATTTTGTTAGTTTTACAGGTAGATTTTCCTAACTATCGCATTTCTAATACTATCGTATCTTTTTTTTACTAAATATATATTTTTTTCAACTAAAAATTAATTTTCACTTTTATTTATTTAATTTTATAGGTTTACAATATTATATATTTATATTTTATGCAAATAATTTTATCATTTTAATAAAAATTTACTTATAGAATTTAAAGATTACAACATCGCGTCACTCACAGTTATGAAATGAACAATGGGAGCCGATGTCTTCTTTGTTTCGCACTTCGATTATTTTCTGTGAAACTAGGTATAATAAGAAAATTATATTAGTACATTTTATATTAAAACAATGAAATTAATTGCATACATTTTAAAAATACGTATATATGTATATTATTGTGAACTTTTAAGATTAGATAAATAATAGAAAAAATTACTTTTAGGTAAAAAAATAATTTGAAAATTTTTAAAAATTAGTATTAGAAATTTGACAGTTTATAAAAGCATTTGTTCAACAAAAAAATAGACAAAATTTGTAAAAATTTAACAATTTTTTTAACTTCATAGTCTCGTTAAAAAATAAGGAAAAAAATATGAAAATATTACAAATTTTATTTTAAAGTTGAATAACTACGAAAATCGTCGGTTTATCGAAAAATTATAGAAAATATTTTTTGTAGAGCATTTCATTTTATACAAGAAACTAATTTGGATCAGCCTTTGTGGTAAACCATTAAAAAGTTTGAAATTCGACTTAATTATACGGGAAATTAAAATTTATTATGCGAGATATCTTATTATTATTATTGAGGGCTGTGGCTTTTACAGGATTTTTTTATTTTATTATTTTTAAAAACATTAAAAAAAGACTTTTAAATTAATCTAATGTGTAACACATGAGAGTTGTATGTATGTCCATTAAAAAAAAAGATAAATATTAATATTTTGTGCAGACACTTAAAGAAAAATATATTTTAAGGCTTTCTTAAACATTTAGGTATTTCTCAAAATATTTCATTTTAGTGCTCAATAGTAATACCTGAACATTTTTGGGCTGCACTTGAATGATTTTTCTATGGTAAAAATATTCTGACTGCTTACAGATTGTAACGGAAAAGGTCGGAATAATAAAACTAAAATATATGTTGAGTTTCATAATATATCAGTGTTTTATTGGTAGTTTTTATCTTTGTACTAATCCACAAAGGCTAAAGCCTAAATACTAACGTACCGTAGGAGTCTTGAGAGAGGTAAGAGGGAGTTTGGTGACACGGGACTTAAACACCTTAAGATTAGGGGTGCAAAAAAGACAGCTAGTTCCACTTTTTAGAAACTCTAGGGATAAAAGAACGAACAAAGTAAAAAGTGCGGAGCCTGTTCAGGTGGATCGTATAGGGATGCATACTTGCGGCACGAGTTTCTCTGTTGGGAACCGTGAGTTAAAAATAATACTGGACAATTAGAGCAGAAGCCATGGTAGTACCTATAGAAAAGCGATAAATTTCCCACAGCCCGACGATGGGTAAGAGAAGGAAGCCTTTCTGTAAATGAAGGATCAATAATGAGGCGAACTTTTTTTTAATAAAATCATAACTGCTAAGGGTTGTGGGGGACGCTATGCCCTAAATATGAGAACAATATTCCAAAGGGGTCGAATTAAGGACACATACTAAGTATATAAATTAGAAGGGAAAGGATACTTTTCAGCTCAAAAGGAAATTCAAGCTTTTAAGAAGCTTCCGTGGCTATTAGTACAATGTGTTTGTGCCAGATAAGGTTATTTCCAAATGTGACGCCCACAAGATTAAAGGTGTCTTTGCTTTGTAAAACTTGGCCGCTCATAGGTAAAGGATAAGTATTTAATAACTCTTTTTAACTCTCGGTACACGGAAAATGATTTCGTTTTAAATGCCTTAAAATAAACGAAAACTTTTTTCCCCAATCCAATATTAAATTAGGCTGCTGTAAAAGATATATCTGCATCGCTTTGCGTTTGCTTTACAAATCAGGCTAGATATTGGTTAGGAAACCTAAAATCTGGAGTGAAGGGTACTATTGTCGGCTAAACAATGAATGGAATTAGTTGTGGACGAGAGAAAGGACTTCCCACTTTGTTCGTTCTTTTATCCCTAGAGTTTCTAGAATGTGGAACCTTCTGCCCGCGGAGGTCTTTCCTTTCCCCCAAATCTTCAAGTATTTAAGTCCCGTGTCAACAAACTCCCTCTTGCCTCGCTTAAGACACCCACGGAACGTTTGTATTTAGGCTTTTAGCCTTCGTGGTTTGTCCAAAGATAAAAAAGGAAAAAAGAATGAGAAGAAGACTTTTTTGCTCTAAAAATATGTTGGGGTAGTCAGTATACACGGTGCTTTTTAAGTACGTTACGGAAACTAAAGGGGTGAATTTCCATGTATTTTGGAAAAAAAATCCTATAAACATATATCCGGATTTGCTTCATTTCTGTAATACAGGGCGTTAAATTAAAAAAAAGTCGATATTTTTAAATATTTAAAAAGATAAAATTTGGTACACTTAACTTACATAGTAAGGCGCTTGTAAAGCTTTACCTTGATTTATATTATTGGATCCAGTGGCGTCTTTGTGGGCACCACAGACAGTATTATTGAGAGAAAAAAAATGTACGCCACTGACTTTTTACAAGGTTTTTATGTTTTTTTTTCGATTAAGCAATTTGGGATGCAACTTCCTAGTCTTCTAAATTTTTATTGTTTCCAGCTTTGTTTTCAAAAAAAAAATAGAAAGTCCCTTTAATTTCCTTTTAAAAGTACCCATAGACAACATTGGTATACAACCAAAATAAAAAATAAACAATTATTTGCCTCAAAATAAATGAGCAGTCGTGTATTTTATCGAAAATCGTAATTTTTGCATTAAATAGGGTTAAAATTGGTAATTTTGGAATATATTTTATGCTGTTTATGAATACTTTTAGTATTACTTAAAGTAACTTCAATATTTTTTCTCGAAAACAAAGCAAGATACGAAGAAAATACATAAGACTAAAAAGTAAACTTTTATTTGCTTAATCGGAAAAAATATAGAAATTTAATAAAAATCCAGTGGCGTACTTTTTTCTCAGTAATATTGGATGTGGTGCCCACTGGACCCAATAATCAAAATATTGGTACAGCTTTACAATCGCCTTATTACATTAAACAGGTATACCATATTTAATCCAAATCAGTTAAAGGGTTTTTAGAATATTTAAAAAGTATTATTTTGTTCCTTGTTGAATATTTGGTAGCTATATAGTGGCCATGTCATGGTTTCGAGCCAGACAAACACATGGCCACCTCTAATGTGCTGGCAAATTGGACCGAAAGGGACCAGAGCCAAGAAGAAATCACCAACCAACCAACTTTTAAAAAACTTTAACGCCCTGTATCTCAGATTTAAAGAAAGTCCGGACATATGTTAATGGAATCTTGGAGTTTTTTTATAAAAAGACATAAAAAAGCACCCCTTTAAGTTTTGTACAGTAGTAAGGAAACTCCCTATATATTAAAATGTTTAAAAAAGTTGTTTTTATAACATGGGGTCCCTTTATTTACTCTTTATATTTTTCTTTTGCTCAACAATATTTGCAACTTTTGGGAGCCCTAAATACTTTTTGCCCTTGGGCCCCTGATGACCTAGCTACGCCACGGTAAATAGAAGACGTAGTTTTATATAAAATATGGAATTTGAAAAATTTATCTTATGGTAATTTTTATAAATATTTAAATTTGTAAATTTATTAAAGTTATAGTCAACGTTATTAAACCTACTTTAGATGAATACGCTTCTAAAAGACCAAAGAGATAAGTCCTTAAATTGTGTTCTTTATGAAGACATAAAAACAAAAATGTAATAACATAGACATAAAAGAAAGACACGCTTAAAACAAATATAAGTGTCTCTGTTCGAAAATAGATTATACTTAACCTTGTTTTCGTGTTTTTATGACAATATAAGTAGATTTAGCTCTAAAACAGGGCTATAATAACATCTTATTCATAATTCTGTTTGAACTAAGCGACTGAGAAATGATAATAATTTATTATACATTTGACTTAAGTCGGTAGAAGATAATTGAACTTCTAACTTCTAGGATATATACAGTATATAAATTTTTGACATGAAATAAAATTATTTTAATAACCAAAATTGCTTTTGTATGTTTCATTTTGATATCAAATAATACTTAATTTTAACTACATGTACGTTTTTTAACACGCTTTTATAAGCTTCACTTGTATGTGTGTATATGTATGTGTAATTTATATGTATGTAAGTTTGTATGTCTAATTGTAAGTAACTTCCTCTCTAACTTTTTGTCCTCTGTTGGAGAGATTTACAGTACTAATGACGAGGAATTATAGACAAAATTTATTTTTGACAATTATTGAACTAAAAAGTGGAAAATAGGTATAACTTAAAAAAACAAAAAACAAATATTTAGCATATCAAACTAAAAAGTAAAAAGTACATATGGTAAAAAGACTTAGAAACACGCTTTTAAAGCCCATCGCACAAAAAGGATTAAAAGAATTTTTTAAATAATCTTGAAACAATATTAAACCAAAAATACAAGTATCATTGTAAAAAGCATAGGCGCCCTGTGCCATATATTTCGTATAAAGTAAATTGCCATTAAATTAATTAGTATCAGAAAAATCAACCAAAAACCATTTTCAGGATTTTTTGTTTTACAAAGCTTTTTAAAAGATTATTTTAGGTCATAGTTACAAAAATTTGCTGTTTATTTTTTTACGAATATGTCCAAAATTTATTTCGCGATAACCTGCAATGTTTAAATACAGGGTGTTTCTAAACAAATACGATTATTTTACAAAAAAAACTTTTTATCTGTTTTTACCTATTAAGGCATTAGTAACATATTTTTTTACATTTTAATTTGACATTACTTGGAAGTTTAAACACAATACTTTATTTGTTTTAAGGGTAAAAAAATTGAGATGATTGTGTAGCACTATTATATTTTATTATGCTTCGAGTATTTTAGCAAAAGAAACTTGTTCTAAAAACCGCAGAATTAAGGAAAGTGCATATACATAATTAAATAAAGATAATTGAAAAGCATCAATTTCAGTTAATTTAAATAACACTTGGTTGCCTTTGCTCGATACTGAAGTATCTTCAGGAAAAGTAAAAATTAAGTAACTCATTGCCTTTTTTGTCTTACAAATAATAAACACACCAGTTACTTATGTCACTCACGATACATATGTCAAACTATTTTCAGTTTGCGATATTTAAAAGCATTGAATTTTAATCATTTCTAATTTATATATATATATATTTATTTATATATATAATATATATATACATAGTGGTATTTTTCCGGTTTTCAATCCGTTCGTTTGTTCGACATTCTTTACGACGTTTCGCCAACATCTCAGTTGGCATTATCAAGTGTTGCTTCCTTGACGGTTGCTTGACTTGGTTTCAAGGAAGCAACAGTTGATAATGCCAACTGAGATGTTGGCGAAACGTCATAAAAAATGTCGAACAACGAACGGATTGAAAACCGAAAAAATACCACTAGTACATATATGTATATATATATATATATATATATATATATATATATATATATATATATATATATATATATATATATATATATATATATATAATATATATATATATATATATATATATATATATATATATATATATATATATATATATATATATATATATATATATATATTTATATATATTAACTTTATTTTTAATTGACAATGGTGGCAGACTTGCCACGAAACGTCGTTTTTAATTATAATTTATTGGGTTTTGGATTTTTTTTTAAATTTTTGTTTGACCGGGACCGAAGCGGTCCCATTCTTTCCAGGCGTATACCCAAAAAAAAGACCATCTTATAATCCCATGTCAAATCATATTACCGTTTATTTTGAACAAAGAATAACCTTCTAGACTTTTTTCATTTGTTAAACAACACCTTGTATATTACATGTTAAATATGAATTTTTGGCACCAAGCTACACAAAAGGGATAATAATTTTTTTAAGGTATTATTAATAAAAAAACGATGTTTTTAACCAAAAATTGTTAACTTTAATTTGCCACTCATTACACATTAAAAGCCTACTAACGTACGTATATCCTGAAAATAAATTTCGTCCTCTATTTTGGTATTGTGGCTGTATCTGAGCCGAAAATCCATGTAAAATTGGCCATCCGAATCCAACGTGCTGTCATCAATATTACATGCGTTGTTTGGAGACTCGAATTAGATTTTTCCTTGCTATACTCAAATACAGCAGTCTCTATCTTTTTGTCCAAAGTTTATTTCTTCAAGTTTACTAGCAAGCAATTTAAGTACGCTTTATTAAAAACATTTTACACACACGGGAATCCTTCCGAAAATTATTACCAAAATCGTACCCAGAATTCTTACAAAAAATTATTTTGTGTAAAGTAGGTGCGGCTTATAAGGCCTAGCTAAAGGAAATTTGAAATAAAATCAAAACTGTACATTTAAATTACTAAATTTTATTTTAAATTAAATCTAAATTCTAAATACTATAAAATGTAAAAAAACCCTTAAGTTAGGGCTTATAGCTTAGAGCTGTAGATATAATGAAAAATTAACATAATTTTTTAAATTAAGATGGCCATATTTTTAAAACTATTAAGAATTCAGATGTTAAATTTGGTAGGTTTTTGGTAGAGTATTTACTATTAAATTCCTGAAAAGGTCATATTTTCGAAACTATTAAATATTGAATATATCACATGTATATTTTTTAAAAGCTTTCAAATATACCCTTTAAATAGTGATTAAATATACAGCCCTGCATTTTTACAAAGTAAATTTTTTGCAATATATATATATATATATATATATATATATAAATAAAAGGTAAAGTTCTTTGGGCATATGGCTCATCAATGACTGTAAAAATTAATAAATAAAAAATACCCTGTAAGAATTCGGCTACTATGGTTGGTTGTTTAAAAATTACGGAGTCTCCAAAAGAAAATGGAATACCCCGGGCCCGACCAATATATATATATGTTTCCTCCGTGGCGCAGTGGACAGAGCTTTGATCTTCGAAGCCAGAAGTCGCCGGTTCGATTCCTAGCGGGGGAGACATATTTAGGTAGTAGTTATTTTAAAATAATGACCGTGGTGGCACTACCGTGTTTTTAAAAGGTGCTGTGAAATGCATAACTGCATGTTTTAGTGCTTGGACAACGTTGACGGAACAGGGGGAACGATGGGTTAAACATCCAATAGCCCGACACCCACGGTACTCTGGTATTTAGGCATATGCCTTCGTGAGATGTCAAACAAAAAAATATTTAAAAACCCTATGTTCATTTGTTTTTATGTTGGCATCACGTTAATCAGCGAAAAACATAATACCACATCTTTAACCCACTTACACTTATACTAATTATCATATTAGCACAATATTTTAGTAAGCTTTAAAAAACCTTTTTAAAATATATTTTTTATTAATGTAATGCCTTTTTATTAAGAAAAATAACAGTTTTTATAAGTTTATAAAATATTGTGTGCCCAATTTAGTGTAACATCAAAAATGTTATGCAAAAGCAGTTTAAATATTATAAAATTAACAATTATACATGTGTTTCCTTAACTCAAAAATATAAAAACTTTGTTATTTATTGCAAAAGTTATCCACTGCATGCGCTAGTGTCCACTTCGGCTTCTCCTTACTTCCAACAGAGCTAATAAGCATTGATAAGTTTATTTATAATTATAAGTTTTTTAAATGTTGAAGGGAAAAGCAATGCTATGTTTGTTACTAGATTTTCCGCCACATATTAGCTCGCACCACACTATATTTGCACGTTTTTTGAAAGGCATCATATAGCACAGAATGTCTAGACACGCTTTTAATAAGGATTTTCGTCCTGCTTTTTTAAAGAATTTGCACACATTTTTTTGAGTCGTTATAATAATATAGTAGTTTTAATTTAAAACCACGTGCTTCTCTCATCGAAATGTTTACAACTGCTGCGGACCAGTCGCCGAAATCGCCCCACGGCCAACAGTGACGCATGTGCCCGACGGACGATTGTATTACGCATGCGGAGTTTGCAGAACAGTCGCATTTTAAATACATAAAAGAAATCCAAGCGGACTCCGCATCACGTACTCGGCGTGCGAAATTCGCGGTACATAGACCGTACCTTTAACCTGCCAGATGTTTTTTTTAATTAAACTATTTTTTATTTATTCTTACTAAAAAAGCTTTGAACCTTATAAAGTAGTCAAACTGGTTGGCAGATTTCCGACTAAAACAACAACTAAAGTTTCTTTGAACTCTTTGGTTCTTGCATAAGATGTTATTAGTCCTTTTAAAATCTTATAAAGTTTTCGTTTTTCTTGGCCTTTATTTTAAAATCACTAAAAAATAATGATTTTTATAAAAGGCAAAAAAACAAATTTACGAGGTTTACATTGTCACCAAAACTTTTTTCCTAATTTTAACACCAAATTTATAGACAATCAAACTTACTCTGTTGGTATTAATGATGTTGGACAAATGAGAAACACTTAAAGAAGTTTTGTGTCGAAAACTAATATATAAATATATTGATCAAGTGTCGCTATTTGCCTTATAATTATTAGATTATAGTTTGAAGTTTGCGTTTACCCAAAGTTTGGGAAACCTCTTTGGTTGCCGCTTTCTTGCCTAAGTGTAAATTAAATTGTTAAGGTAACTGGAGTTGTGCAAGTAATGGGATTATTACCATAGCCATGTTAAACTTTGGAACTTGTAAACAAATTAAGATACAGAAATTTTGATCTTAAAAACATGGCGCAAATCTTGTGAAACTTGATAACGAGTAAAAATTTAACTTCTAATATGTCCTTAACCAGGTTAGGACTAACATGTTTATATTGGTATAAACCCGGCAAAAGCTGTACTAAATATCTCAATGATTTCAGGTAAAAATAATATTTTCGCAATTATTGTTTAAATTTTTTTGCATTAATTGTTTACATCCAAAAAATATAAAGCATTTACTATTTTTTTTTCAGGATAAAATTGTAAAAATTATTGTTTAAGTAGTAGTTTTGTTCTTATTAATGGGATTATATAAACATCATTTTTTCCATTTTTACCTATCTCTTAGTATGTTAATTAGTAACTTTCTGTTAGTTAGCAGGTTGGTCTGTTATTAGGGGAGGCCCGGAAAGCTTCGCCCACCTAAGGTTGGTAATATACAGAGCAAGTAATAACTAAAAATATGAAAAATGCCCAAGAGCTAACTACCTTAATATTTAAAAATAAAAGAAAATTGTATAAGTAAATGTTGTAGAGAATTAAATTTCATGTTTTAATTTATAGATAAAGCACGAAATTTGAAAAAAAAGTAATTGGCATTTTTTTACATTACGCATTACAACTAAAATAGCGATCAGGAGATAGCAAAATTAAAAAAATACTTTTTAATATGCTACCTTACGCTATAAAAACTGTTGATGCATAAGGCAAAAAATTGACAAAAATATTTTTTCCCCAAATTCTTTTACTTTAGATTTTGAAAGAAAATTTAATTCTCTATAATAATAACCTATACAATTTTGTCCTATTTTTAAAAATAAAGGTACTTTACTTCTGGTCATTTGTGATATTTTTAGTTATAACCCACTGGTAATATACAATCAATCGGGGTAAAATTTTGTATTTATCAGTTTTAGACCATGCAACCAGTTTTTCCAGAGAGACGTTTAAGAATTCCAAAACTTTTGGTCCATTTTTCCTCTTGTAACACCTATCCTGGGACACACTGTATATTTTGGTGTCACCTTGGCCAAATAAATTTTCTCTGGGCGTTCTTATACGATAACATTTTTTTTTTTTTTTAATAACAATGTTCCTTAAAAGCCTTACAGAACATAATATTTTAAAAATGAATAGCTGTTTTGTGGAGCGCAAGTCAGCTTAGTTAGGATTTTAGCTTTATTGCTTGTATTAGGTAATAAATATCAAATCAATTCGAAGTTGCGTTTAGAAATTATAACGATGGACGGCGTTACCCGCTAGGCGGGGCTTTCGAGACCTCCCCTATAATTTTTATTAACGTAAATAAATACGGGCTTACTTTAAAAATAATGTTATAATATAAAAAGGATTAATTGCATATGTTAAATATTATTTATTTGTATTTCTGATTTTTTTTGGCGTTTTATACCTGCAAAATAAAAACGATCGAACCTAACTAAGTTTTAATCACTAACTACAACAACAACTAACCGCTTACTATAAATAAATAATACAAAATATATATTTTTTTACATTTTGTTACACTATTTCATAAAAGAAAATAATTTAATCATACAACTTTTTTGACTTCCTAGTCTTTTATTTTAACTAATGCACGAATTTTAGAATAGTGTCTGTCTTCAACCGTTCTCAAGTTATAACAATGATTAAAAATGAGGTGTCCTCAGTTTAAATTTTTTTAGAAAATATAGTAATCTACAGTCCATTATCCCCTCTAAAATCTTAACGGTTCGTTATAATCTAATGATACCCAAAACAATAGTGTGAGAGAGAGGTCTTTATTTTTTGATATTATATTAATTACAACTTTAAATGTCAAAATGACTACTAGGCACACTTTTGGATTTTTATTTTAATAGAAAACTTCATCATAACCCAATAATATATAGTCAATGCTTTTACTTACAAAATGGCGGTACTTTAAAAATGACCTGAATATCCCAAATGTATGGCCATATTTCCAGAACTAATAAAGTTAAATGTAATAAATGCAATATGTTTTTAAAGCTCTTTTGAGGTGATATCCACTTGCATTTAAAAAAAATCGATTATTTGTTTTAGAATATGTTTTCAAGTATATTTTCAAAAATTTAAAATTAATCCGTCAAATAGTTTCTAAGAAAGGGGCGTATTTTTAAAAAACAATTAATTAGGTGTATAGGCTTTTTAAAAGTTTAAACGCGTTTTTCTCAAAACAGTGTTTTTGAAGAGGTGACCACGATTTCTCGAAAACTACTGAACCGGTCGCTCTCAAATTCGGTTAGAAGCTTCTAAGATATATTGTTAACACCCAGTATAAAATACCATTATTTATTTAGATTACTTAACATTTTGTTAAGGTTTAAAACAAAAACAGGGTCAAGCGGGTATAACTGCAAAAACAAATGCCGGTAAATTTAATATTTAAACACTAGACCATTGTGAAAAGCAGGCAGTAGAAACCTGACTTTAAAAAATAATGGGTGTTTCCATTTTCTACATATAAATCCAGATTAAGGGAAGAAAGGGGAATGTTCATCCTACAAGTTATAAGCTGGTAAAGCAATATTTTTATTTGGTCCTAAATAATATTTTTATTTATTTTTTAAAGTGATTTTAAAGTGTCGAATACCCCACCTAAGTAAAGCACCCCCGGATATGTATTTGGTCAAGAAAATAAGTGGCCACAATATTTTTTAGCAATTAATCAAAGGTTTCTTGTAAATTTGGAGCCCAAAATCCTTTTTGTGTTTAAGAAGCCACCAGTTTGTAAAAAAATCTTATTTCTTTGATAATTTTAGAGATTATACATTTTTGGGATATGTTTGGTTTTTTTTTATTTTGGATAATCTAGACCAGAGATATAGTGATCACCGCAAAACGTCATTTTTTCGTGGAGCACCCGGACATGGGTTACAGAGGAAATATATTTTTTACAAATTAGATTTGTTAAAATATTGTCAAAGGTATGCAAAATATATTTACAAAATTTCAAATTAATAAATTAAATAAGCTTTTTAGAAAAAAATCATGAAAATGGGCTTTTTGGTCTATTAAGTAGAAATAACCTCTTAAAGATCTTTTGATAGCTGATAATATACAGGGTAGGACACTAAGTATACATTTTTAAAATTTAACACCCTTTATGTTTGTTATAGTTTATTTGTTTTTTGAAAATAAAAAATAAAACATAATATATAGGTTATTAACGGTTGAGATCTTTAATGTATGTTAAAATTTCAATGAAATATTTACTTTTTGAGTGACAATATTATATGTTTCTTTATTCCATTCTTAACAATTATTGACGCTAGGCATACCCTAAAACGTACCAGTAGCTTCCCAACATGAATTTATGATACACCCCCATAAATGATAGCAAACATTTCACACGCAAAAGCATGTTGCCAACATTTTGTAACACTGCCGTGGAGGCAAAGTAAATATCTAAATCTAGATTGCCTGAAAACGATTTAAAATTGAATTATAACTTAATTTTAGTGTAGCCGCAAAAACAGGCAGACCTGTATGCCCTCCCTTGTAATCTACCCTTCAAGAGAAAACATATTCTCGTATGTATGAGCTCCTTGTAATTTCTAGTTAGAAATTAAACGATCTAACCCGAATCAGACAAGCATTATTTTTGCACGCTCACCCTTTTGTTGTTCAGATAGGGCAAATACTGTAATTATTAGTGACTGCAATAATGCATTTACCTAGTTTGTGTAGATTTGTGGAATTCTGTAAACTTACTACCAAAATTATGTTTTAAACAGGGCCGTATTAACTGCTTGAGGCGCCCTAGGCTAGAATTCCCAAAGCGCCTTTTTCCACCAAAAAAAATTTGAAGAGCAAAAAAAAGGTCCTTCCCTCCTTTTTATGCCTATTTATCTATTTCATTCCAAAGCACCTTTTTCACAGAGAAATTAGTCACCAAAAATCAAATCCAATCAAATCCCCACTTAACCTGAACTTTTAACTTTTTAAAACCTCCCTTGTCTAGCCTACTGCCTATTACTCCCCTGTCTGGCGCCTATTTTTTCCTAGCGCCCTGGCGGTTTTAAAAACACACAATGGCTATATTTTCTAAACCAGGCAAAATATCAAAAAATTTAAAAAAATACCGTTTCTATAAAACCTGGGGAAAATATAAATTACGTATTTTTTTAAACGCCTACATCAACCCCTTAAGCTGCACCCCTTAAAAATTTTAAATGGCAACACCCCTTATGTGGTACCTCTCTGGAAAGCTTATAAAAAATGTTTTTTGTACGTCATAAAGAAGTAAAGGTAAAATTAAATACTTTCATTAAATTTTCGAAAAATTATATTTAATTATTCATTAAAAATACCAGAAAATATCCAATTACATTAGTTTTAAATTAATTTAAAATTTAAAATAAAATATAATAATACACCACCCGGAAAGTTTAGGTTGGTTCTGGTTAGTTCTGGTTACTTCTGTTGCACAAGTGCCCATTAACCAAGACTAGTTGCTATAAATTTTTTTGGGACAGTTTAGAAACAGAACTAACCAAAACTTTTTATAGGGGCAAGTTGGGAAGTAATATTATATTTATTATTAATAATTTTTAAATCATTTTGAATTGTCGTAGCAAAAGAATTTCTTATACAATATTTATTACATATGTAATTAGACTTAGGCGATTTTCTTGTTCTTTCACTTACAATTTTTATTTAATAATTACCATAGTTAACTTAAAAAAAACATTTAAAAAAAGCTTAACTCCTTTATGGCAACTCATATATTATAAATATCATTTTACAATCTGCGAAATATTTTAAAATAATTGTTTGTATTACAATTTTTAATATGTTTTTTAAACTAATATTTTCTATAGATTTATTTAAACTCCCAAATGCAAATACATTTTTACCTATTAAGAATAAGTGAAAAAAGAAATCCTTTTTTTTAAGACGCAATAGCATTACGGATACGTGTAAAGAAATTTTATCGCCGAAAATCGAAGCCCTCTCATACAGACTCCGAAGCTGTCCATATAAGCGCGTGGTAATTCTGCCGTTTGAACTGGACGTCTATTGCGATTGCTATAATTTTTCTTGCAAATTTAGTTTTATAATTGTGTTTGTAAAAAAATGCACATAAGGTAAATATCTATCTTTGTTTGGGTACACAAGTTTATAAAAGCTACAAATAAATTTCCATTACCTTTCTAAATATAGGTCCTTATTGGAAATTAAATGGCAATTTTTTCTAGAACTACTGGCTTCAGCAGTCATGGCCAACTCGGACAAAAATTAGTTTTACGATTTTTTACATAAAAAACAAAAATACCTATAAAGTATTGTACATAATTTTAAAGGGATAAACGTTCTATAAAATGCACAAAAAATGGCCGTTATAATAAAAACAGAAGTTTATAATGTTATCTCAAAACCGAAACGTCGAAATTAAAAACATAATACAGAAATGCATTGTTCTACAAAAGTTGCCTTATTAATGTTTTTACAGATTCCAAAAATTTTTTAAATAAAAAAACCATAGCACTTTTTCTAAAATGCACATTTTTAGTTTTTTTTTTTAAATAACTCAAAACCAAGATACAGCTGTCATTAAAACGGCATTAGATTAATCATTTAATGGCCCACAACTTTTCCATTTAACAATATTTCTATCTCTTATAGTTTTCAATATCTCAGTACATTCCCCACCAATTTTGGACACAATCTATGTCATAAGCTACATAAAGGTATTTAAAAATATTTCGAAACTACAATTTATTTTTTTCTACTTTATGATGGGCAAAAAATATACCTTTACCGTCTCACCTCTTTTTAAAAATAGAAACTAAACGGTGTCGCCTAAGTAACAGGTAACATAACAGCCATTGCAATATTAAAGTTTTTATTACCTTCATACATTAAACAATAAAATACATGTTTAATAAAAACTATTTAACATATTATTGTCTTGCGTTTATCCTTAAAAATGTTTACCCATTTATTTTTTGTTTTAGTGACACGCAATAATAAAAATATTCATTAGACCATTGTTTATTAAATTTTGTTGAAGGTAATATATGTGTCATCAACAATAAATAACTGTTAAAATTGCAATCTTTACATGAGGTTATCGGAACTGACACCAAAATGCAATTTTTGGCGTAAAATCAGTTATTAGCTTTTATTAAACTGTATTTGTAAACAATGTCGTGTTGATTAAAACATTTTTATTTTTACACCTAAATGATACTGCATTTTTGCGGTATAAAATACACGCATTTTTGGTTTGTTTTAAAAATAAATAGAAATATTGTTTAACATGTTAAAATGTAATTTTGTTTATTAAAAATAAGTAACGGTTTTAAATACTATTATGTGCTTTAATTAAAAACAAATAAAATTTAAAAAATAATTATAATCGCCCCATTTTATTTTTTTGGCAAAGAAAAAATTTCAAAAAATACTAAAATGTTAATAAAAATATACTACTGCATCCGTTTAAAAACTTTTTACCTGCAATTTGGCAAATAGTTTAGTGTAAAAAAAATATGCACACAAAGATAACAACTCAAAACTTTATTTTAATTTTTAACTACTAATACTCGTATTACCAATTTTTTAACTATTCTTTACTAATCCAACACAAGTTATTTTTTCCGGTAGTATTCTTTGTTTTGCAGATTAAAAGGTATAATTTAGAATACACTTTAAACCAAATTCAATTTTAAATTCTAATATAACACTTTAATAACATAAACAAAAACTAATGCACAAAAAACACAAATAAAACTAAAGAAAGCTAAAAATTTAAAACGCAAACGTTTAAAAATAAAATTCTGCATACCTTTGATACAAGTCAAGAAAAAAAATTAAGACTTAAAAAATATATAAAATAAAAAAGAAGTGCCTTATAATAAATCATTATAACCTATATCCTTGGTTTATTAAAAATATGCTTGATTACCTTTATTCATTCTCCTGGAAATCATTTAAAGCCTGTAAATTAATTAGCTGACTTTCTTTTTTTTTTTTGTCGCTAATATAGTGACGACTTTAAACTCATTTTAACAAATTCTGCTTTAGAATATTTGGTTAGCTCTGTATTTTTTATTTACAAAACATTAGCACACCACTGGCAGACCTATGATAGGCATTTATTTGTTTTTATGTGACATCTAAATATAGACGCAGCCATTCTCTTTAACATTATTGTCACGGACTTTTAAAATAGGTGTTTAGTTTAAAGAAATAAATAAATTTGGGCTATTTGTAGAGGTTGGATAAATAATTTACCTTAGTCCCTCCAAGTTTTTTTATCACTTTCGTTAATCATTTAACACTTTTTCATCCTGTACTAAGAGAGTTTTCAAGGTTTTTAGAATTTTTATTATAATATAGAAGGGCGATGGAATACCTGGAACAGTTAGTATAGATTCAGCTTTTATGATGTTCATTTCGAGACAAAAACTTTGTCGTAATTGTAATCATAGTTACGTTTCATTGTTAGTAAAAGGTATGAAAATGGCAACTCGTGTTTTTATACGAGGTGTTTTGAAATACTTTTATAAAAAGAGGTTTTAAACCTTATTAAATAAATAAATTAACACACGAAAACTTAATGCAATAAAAAAAATAAGTACAAAAGAACATTTTTGTTAAATTATACTAAAATAAATGTAATTGTTTTATTCTTTAATTTTATTTGTAATACGTGTTATTTAATTTAATAAGAAAGGTGTTAATTATTTTATGAAATATTCATTATTTCTCTTAAAATTACATGAATGAAGGTAAAATACCAACAGCCCTTCCAAATGAAATTTACTTGATGACCTCTTCAAAGAAATTCTGGGTTTAAAACGCTTTTTAACGGCTTTTGGCAATTTAAACTTTAAAACAAAACGTCTGCAGACCTATTTAAATATTTAAACAAAAAATATTACTTTTGAATATATGTTTTTTAAATGTTGCATTTATTTAACCACTGTTGGCTATAAAGAAGAATTCTGTCAGTCCCATATAATTTATTTCATAAACAGGATGTCCGGTAGGTACCACTTGATCTTTTAGGATTGTATATAAGGAGCCAAAAGTATAACAATGGTACTTCATATTATTTTATTAAAACCATCCCATATATATTTTGATTAAAATTTAGGGGCGCATGTGAAAATTAGAAAGGCAGAAAATGGTACTTCTGCCATTTGAATCTGAATTTTATTGTCATGTAGAAACTAGAAAGAAATTGGTCCTAAAACGTATTCTGTTAAAAAATAGATAACAGCAGTTAAATATTAATTTTAGGTAAAATTTAAGATATTGAATGCATATTTAACTTTAAAAGCCTTTTATATTTGGGACTTTTAATTTATTAAAACCAAAGGCAGTTTTTTTATATTGAGGCCCTTGTACAAACAAAATATATATCACAACGTAAATTTTGTTTATTTTTAAGACGCAAACCATTTGCCATATACGACTTTCCTAAGACTTTAAATTATTTGTCCATTTGTGCTGTTATAAAGTACATCTGGACAACATACTGTACATTTAAAACAATTATAAAAATGTAAATTTTAAAATAAACCTATTTGTTTGTATAAAAGCAATTTTTGTCTGGGATTTAGTTTTAAACTAACATAAAATTTGAAGGATTTCGTTAAAAATTCAAGGTACTTTACAAATCCCTGGTTGAATAAATAAATGAGTTCTTCTCTTTTGAGCTCTTAGATGAAATTGGCCTCAATATTTTTCTTCTATATACTTTTCTTTTTCAACCGTTTTTTTCCAAGAATGCATGACATAAATTTACTTATTTTTATGGAAAAAGTGTTTTATTAGAGAGATTTTTTTCCTACAGGTAAAGTTACTTTTTGTTATTTGCTTTGTGTATACAAAAAGGTTAAGAGAGTCATCAAAAGGAGTAAAGTTTATTTTCATTCCTTAGTTATTTATTTTAAAGCTTTACTGCATCGTTGAAAAATAAAAGAAAGACAAATTATTATTAATATAAAATTAATTTTTGAAACTTTGATCTTTTGTTATATTAGTTGCAAACCTATCTAAATAAAAATTAATAATTTTGGCGTTTTTAAAACAACTTCAAAAATATATTCTATTTAATTTTTATGCATAAAAATGGTTCTGGGGTCCAATTTTCTTTATTAGTTTTAAATAGTACAACAAACTGAAAATTAAAATTATTTAAGAATAAAAATATGTTATGGGGACTAAGCATATATTATATATATTTTTTAACCTAAAAGTTTTTTACTTTAATAAATCTAACGAAATAAAATAAAAAAATTGATTTTAGCAGCTTATTTAATAAATTTGGGCAAAAGTACACATAAAACATTGTGAAGGATTCTGGAGGTACAATTTAAGTCAATAGAGTGAAAAGATGTTCGCATATAACCGGAAATAGCAATATCTGTTGTTTCGAGTCGAGATTTACCGCCCCTGCGTAAAGCAAAAATAAAGTAATTGATAATTTACTAGGTACATATAGGAGGCGTTTGTAGTCCAAAAGAAATATAATAATAATTTAATGCTTTTATTAGAGTTAACTTTAAAATTTGTAAAACTTATTTTTTTTATTTTACTTAACGTTAACAGAAAAAAAGTGTATAGATTATACAACAAATTGACACTATTTGTTAAAACATTAACCACCTCCAAAGAAATCAGAGAAGAAGAGAGGACCAATCTCTAATCAGAATTGTGGCACAATTTGAACCACGCTTTACGGGTTTACAAGTCATGCGCACAAAGAAATTTGGCAACATTTGTGCAATGCGCATGACACAAAATCCCGCTGTGTCCAGTTGGCAGTCGAGCTAGGTGAAGTTGGTAAAATATTGACCTAATAATATTGTGCAAGTGCATAATGGCTATTTTTTACTAAATAATTTAATATAAACCCATTATTTTTAGCACAACCATATTTTTACATAAAAATTAAATTAAAATTTAAAATTGCTAATTGGTGGGTTACCGTATCACTAGCTGCAGGTGTGGCTCATTTTTTAATGGGTTGGCGTTTGACAACAGTTTCTCTACTCTCTTCTTCTCTCATCGACCATTTCTAGTTAACTTAATCAAAATACAAGCTAGGAAAAAAATAATAAAGATTAGGGAGAGAAGAGTGTTCTTGGTTTAAATTAATAAGAAAAATATAATGGTGTAAAATATTTATTAATAAGAAATACATAATATTTTTCTTTATATTGTAGAAAAATTTTCTTAGCATTAATAATTTAATAAAAGCAGATGCTTTAAAAAGGACTTTACTTTACACAGAATAAGTCGCCCCAAAATTATTAAACATTTAAAATATATACGTGTTTTTCGACAAATATACTCTATAAAAAGGGGCTTAAGTCTCCCCAAAAACCAGAGGCTAGTTTTGCCACTGTGCTACATGCCGTTATTTTATAATTCACGATCTTCAGACAAAGCAGTTTACTATTGACTCTGTTATTCCAACATCAGCTTAACCGTAGGGTTGCCATTTTTTAGAAAACCAAAAGCGGGAGGTCATTGTCATGGAGTTAAAAAAAAAAGGTTTTTTTTCTTGCGCATTCGCCATTTCACCGTAAATTTAGAAATTTTATTACTTTCCTATATCCGCGAACAATACCAAACACTGCCGGGAATAATACCAAGCGCCGCGCCGCTGCGTATTAAAGCTAAATTAATAAACACGTGGTTCCGTTTTTGAAACCGATCACTGTGTTAATAGAGACATTTTGCACCTCTTAAAATAACAGACGTTTTTGGCGTCCTTATGGTTATCGTTATTAAACATAACGATTACGGCAGCAGTTTAAGACAGATATTTTGCAGCCTCTTTTAAGAAATTTATCTTGCGTCTGCGCTTTCGACACATAACCTTATTTTTGCCTGTGGTTCACCGATTTTAAAGTAAACGAAAAATCAGTATTTACTTTTATTCTGCATAAGATATAAATTGATATTTAAATATATGCAAACAATACAGTATAAGCAAAACACAAAAAGTAAGGTTAAGTTTGGTAGTAGAATAAAAAGCAAGTGTGCCAGATTGTAACATCTAAATTAATTACTGATTTAGAATATCCGTAAAAGTGCAAGTCCTTTTGAATTTTTTAACACTATTTGATTTTTATTACTGCTATAGATTTTTCGCTAATTAGAGCCTTTGTATAAATATATTTTAATTAATACGGCAATAAAATTTTAACCTTTTAAATAATTGATATTAAAATTTCTACAATCCGGCAACTACGCAGTTTAACAATAACGATAACGATAAGCTCTTCGGTATTCATCCGTAATTAAAGGAGTCCGGTATGGTTAATAACGATAACGGATCATGTTTGCGTTACTGCGCAGTCTCAGAATAACGTTAACCACAACGGAATTGCAAAATAAGGGGTGCAAAATGTCTCTAATGTCCGCGCCGGTGATTTACCGGAAGCGCTGTTGTCAGATTGTTTATAATAAATTATTACATAGTATAGTGACTTTTTTATTTAATTTTTTTAAATTTTAATCTGGTAGTAGGTAATGTTTGAAAAGCGGGAGTTTTTACTATTTTGTCGGGAGGCGGGAGACATGTCAGAAAAGCGGGAGACTCCCGCCCAAATCGGGAGGGTTGGCAACCCTAGCTTAACGTAAATGTTGTGAACTTGCAAAATTTATGCATATAACAATAATAAAAACAATTTTGCTAGAGTGTAATGGCTGTATGAAGAAGAAACTTTATTTAAATTATTAAATGCGTTGGTGAACCGCAAAACCAGGTAAACTATGTCTGTTGGGCATGCGTACGACCAATTTCATCTCTTATATTTTTGTAGCATACAAGAAATCTGCGTTGTCATCTACGACCAGCGTCTCACACATGCGGCATCACTAAAGCCTTACTTGAAAGCTGTTCTGCGTCATGTATTTAAAGTAACTCAACCATTATAGGCTCTACTACAACTATTTAGCTAAATATTTATAAAATGTTGTGACGAGTAAAAATGATCAGCTTTATAAGCTTCACGTGACTAATATTTCAAGCATGTGGTGGCTCTCATCAAAATTGGTAAAATAAAAATAAATACAAATTTAAGTCAGATTAAAAACAAAACATATCGGCTTGGTAATTTTAAAAGATTTGTAATGGAAATGGCTCTGCCGCTCTAGTCGGTGGTTTTCAGTCTGCCGCCATGTTTAGACTAGTACACTAAAGGTATGATTCCGAGCACCGCGACAGACTGCTAACCGCCGACGCAAGAGCCAAAGCCATCCACATTACCAGCAATGCTACTTGTTACTCCCCAAGGCAAAAGCAAAATAGGTATAACGTTCTGCCGCTGCTATCGGAGGTTGCAGTGTGCTGCCGTGTGTGTAGGGCTATTAGATCACTGGTTTGAACCGATAGGGCTATTGTGTCAAGATTTACTTGCTACTGTATAAAGTAAATTTTAGATATATGTACAGTTATAGTTCACTCAATACTGTTAGCTTACACATATTTTTTGAAACATAATCTACGGCGTTTTTAGGATTTAAAACTTTAAAAAACAAAACTACTTGCCCAATATAATAAAAATTTAATGTATTTTTTTTTATGTTAATTAACCAATTATAGAGAAAACATATATAATTATCTTTTTACAAGTTTTTTATCAGCTAGCAGAAAAGCACTTTTTCAAATATAATAGCCGCAGCATTATATCATATTTTTTTCAGGAGATTCATCTACATCACATTTTTTTTATTTGCAGCAGTCACTGTTAAAAAATGTGATCGTATGCGTGATAATCCACGTCCCCATTTAGCTCTCTAGCGGCAACAGTGCAAAGAAATTTCCCCATGATAACCTAATTGAAAATTTACCATGCCTTACTCAATCTCCTCATTTTAAATTAAATTAAGCACGCCTGGCATTTGCTTCATAGACTGCTTTTCCTGAATGGAGATCATTTTGCAAATTGCCAACAGTATAGCAACCGATATTCAATCCGATTTAAATTAATAATTACTACACATAAAAAGCTAATTATTTACGGGAAAGATATTTATTTTTTTTTATCGTTGAACAATCAAGAAGGGCTGAAATCCTAAATAATAATGTACCATGGCTGGCAGGGTAAAACGCCACTTAAATATTTGAATATTATTGAATAATTACTAGGGCACTCGAATAGGTACTTAGCCTACAAAAGTCAACGAAAATTTTGGAAAAGTGGCGGTTGATTTCATAACATAGTCCCCTCTTAGCTCGAGATATTTGACTCAACTTCAACTTTTTTAACCCGTCTGAAAGTGTGTAAGTGACTTTCCCACGTTTAAAAACAAAAGATGCCGCATGTGGCCAAATCGGGAGAATACGGTGGATGAGGCAGAAGTGCATAGCACAATTCTACCAATTTGGTCGGGGCAACGGCGAGCTGTGAGCCGATGCGTTGTCATGGAAAAAGAGCTTTTTTGCCAAATGGGGCCGTTTCTTCTGCAATTGGGCGTCGAATATACCCAATAATTCGGCATAGTAGAGCCCTGTGACCGTTTGCTGTTCTGCAGGAAATCGATGTAGATCGCGTTCTTGTGAATCCTAGAAAACGGTGGCCGTTACCTTTCCGGCCGATTGGATAGTCTTTGCCTTCTTCGGAGAACGTGCGCCAGGTAAAGTCTACTGTTTTGACTTCGTTGGTCTCTGATGCGTACCAATGAATCCATGTTTTGTCGACGGTCACAAAACGACACAGAAACTCTTTCGGGTTGCGCTTCAACAAAATGCATTTTTAAATATTGATCCGATGGGTTCGGTAAATCCAGTCAGCTGTTTTTAGGATTCACTGGGATTTTTTTATTTTCTAAACACGAATGATACATTTTACCTTTATTAAATAGCTTGGTGTCAAAACATAACCCTTATACCTTGTTTTGGTCGTGCACTTATTTTTAAAGATTTTTACAATATTTAAGCTGTAAATAATCAATAAATAATAAATTATTGTTTTTATATTTTTCCAATCGTAATAAAGGAAAGATTAATCATTAAAACCCAAAAAACAAAACAGCTTTCTTTGACACTTATGTTTAACCCGACTAACTCTGACTTTAGCTGGGTCAGCAAGATCCAACCCAAGTTAAGGATCCGATTAATTTATTAACATGGGTAGATAATGGCCAATTCTTTTCTTGAATGGGCTTCATGGATCGTGTTAACCAAGATCAATATTTGCAAAGGCCTGAAGTTAAATACTGTTTTAAAGTAATTTCACGGTAGCGTTTGTTGTTCGGAGTGAGCAAACGCGGTACCCATCTCGCCAACAGCTTTCTCTTGCTTAGAATTTTATATAGAATATGATCCGCACGGTCTTTTAAGATGTCTACTCTCTAAGCAATCTCGCGCACCTTCAATCGTTGGTATGCCAGTACAAGATCGTTTGCTGTTGCTGTGGTAGCAGGTTTTGGAGCTTCTGGGTGGGGCTCATCAAAAACCGACGTATGACCACGTTAAAACTCTTTAAACCAATTTTTGACGGTCGCCATCAAAAAATATGAGTCACCGTACGCATTCAAGCGTTCTTTGATTTTACTGCGCAACTTTCCTTCAAAAACAAGAATCGAATCAACGACCGCGATTGCCCTTTTTCTAAAATCCGCAGACACGTCCGTTTTCACACGCAGTCGAAATAAAAATACAAGTCCGATTCGACTAAAATTTTGACCGCCTACGAGAATATTTCAGATTCTGGACGATTTTTTTGATAGTGGCGCCATTCAGCGGTAATGCTAAGTACTTATCAGACCGCCCTTGTATACATTATTGCACGATTATATATGAGCAATATTCAAAATACCAATTCAAAGAAATAAAGAGGATTACTAACTTAGATATTAAAATTATAAAAATTTTAATAAAATAGTATAAAATTATTTTTTTTTTTTAAATTCTTTAAATATACAGTGTGGTGTTTAGAAACAAGGTGACCCAACTTCAATATGACAGTAAACAGCTGATATTGTGACGTCATGAGAGCCATTTTTAGCCAATTTAAAATTAAAACTATATATAGTTTATACAATTGTTGTCTTTTTAATCCACTATTTAGTCACAAATATAAACGCGATTAACAGGATTTTTCACAAAAAAATAATAAAAATAATGAAATAATGGCCTTTTTTGTTGTCAAAAAAAGTTAGGCCACCTTGTCTCTAAACACCTTGTGGTCCATTAAGTGTGTAACAAATGGAAAACTTTTTTATTTGCAATTTGTCAGAAAATTTTATACCACATAAAAGTTGGTGCATGGTCCAAAGCTGTATTATCAGTATTCAGTTTTACTAAAAGTTAAATAATATACGCAGTAGGTCAAAACAAGCAAGAACCGTAACGAGTAAAGTACCATTATTTGAAAAAATACAACAAAATGTTAAATAAAAAGTTATTTAGAATCAAAAGTTATGCCCTAAATACTAAGTCACGGAATTTTATTCAAATTTTTAAAATTTTTGAAAAAATTTAAATTAACCCTGTATAATACAAATTTTTATTATTTTGACCAACTGACTTCTAAACAAATTTAATTTAATGAAGGGTAACTACTTCTTACACAGTTTTGGACCACGCACAAACTTTTATAAAGAATAAAAATTGCAAATAAAAAAGATTTTCATTTGTTGCACACTTAATGGTCCACACTGTATTTAATAGCAAAAAAATGTCTTAACAATTTTTTTTAAATTTTTTACCTATAGTTTTTATGATAGTTTAAAAAGAAAAAAACAACCTTGCATTTTTTCATAAAATATTTTTAATGTCTAAATTAAATTTTTATTTATGTCTTTTCGTGTATACAAACACACATTTTAATAACCTTTAAAAACTCTGCTCATACTGCATAAAGTCAACTAAAAAGACTTTTAGTGTAAATGACATTTTAAATTAAAGCGAAACTTCAGCTAACCCCAAGTAGGAGCATTTGGCAACATCGTTTAGAGCAAGCGTTGCCGATTCTATTATGCGCTTTGTGTGCACTCTCCCGCAGTGGTTAATGTAGTGTTAAACCACATATACATAATCCAGCAAAAATGCTTCAGATAAGAGCGCTGATTTTTATTTTATTTTTGAAATTTTTCTCCTAGTGGATAACAAATCAGTTTCCCAGCTATAACTTGCAGGATGAATCACGTAATGCACCGGAATGGGAGTTCTTAGCAGAATTACATTTTATTATTGCATGGCGCAACTTTTATAAGCAGTATTATATATTATAAAGAGTAGAGTTATTTATTGATATTACAATGGTCTAATATGGTAACTGTGGTTACGTTAAGCGGTAATAGATTAAATATTGTAACATTTTTAAATAAAATACCTTGTGTCCTTAATATAAGAAAAGCAATAGGTTTTATGCATTTTTTATTATTTTAAAATGAGGGGAGCAAGCTGGGTATTTATTGTTTTTATTAAGGATAAATCGAAGCTAAATTAATAAAAATACAACGGTTGAAGTAACAACGCCTTATCCATGAATTTAATGAACGTTTCATTACAAATTTTCAGTGCTTTAACGGACTTTTCCACAATTCTCATTTTTTAAGTTAGTGGGCGTCATAACTTTAGAAGTGCTGCACCGAATATTTTAAAATGTTTGCCACTTCAGTTTTTTTAATTTGTCAATAAATATAATTTTAATTAAAGAAATATGCCTATTTTTCCTTAAAAATATTGTTTTTTATTTTAATGTTTCCATAAAGTCAAACATTAAAATTTTTTAAAATTCTTTTAGCAATATTGAGGGAGGTGGGGGGGGTAAACAAATAATTTTATTTTTAATTATACACAATTCAGCCCCGAGATATGATGACCACAGCAGTTCTGCTTGCTTTTAAAAGCTTTTGAATCATTTTTTTGCCATAGCTGTACTTTTGGAATTTCCTAAAAATAATGGACATGCTGACAGGTTTTAAAAAACTGTTTTACGTTGTTAAAAAGTGGTATTTTTAGAAAAAAATTATCTTTACAAAAAATATTGGTTTGGTGAAAAAATCAAATTTAAATTTTAAGTTAAAGGTAAATACCCGCTAAAACATGCATTTTATCATGGTGTCGCTGTTTGTATAGACGTGATGTCACCTATAAATAAAGGTGCGTTTCCCCTTAAAAAAATTGTTGCATGCAAAGCGGTAGCTCTACCTCTAGTAGGTAAATGCTCTCAAGGTATCCTAAATAATAATCTTGAATTGATGATTATTTATTTTATGGATTTATTTATTAAAAATTAAAAGTTTTTATTAAATAGGCTTTTAATTCATTGTTAAAATAAATACGTTTTTTCTTAATCCATAAGTCCTATTGCATATAATAAATGATCCTTTTAAAATAGCTTTATGTCGATTAACTGGTATGCTAACTTTTTTAAACATGCTGTAAATAAGTAATAGTTAAATGCACAAAAACACTATACTGCGTGAACATTGTAACCAAATGGAAAACTGATTAATTATTAACTTTACGAAAAAAAAGCCTTTTATACTTTATAAAACTTACAAACTATAACTTAAAACAATTTCTAAAAACTTAGGAAGTATTGGGCAGGCAAACAAGTCAAGAGTATAATAAGTGACTAATTATTGTCTGCATCCATAAATTTCACAATAACCAATTTGTGACAGCTTTTAACAAATGTGGTTTAAAGTTTGGCGCTTTAGACGGAATTTGTTAATTTCCTCGCTCTCGACTTGAAATAAGCCGAAGATCAAACTGGAAACTTAACATTACTTTCTTCTTCTTTTTCTTTAGATAACAAATTTTAATTACAGTTAAAATAAAGTTTTTAAAGAGCAAGGAAAAAATTAAACAGTCTTTGAAAAGTTAAAACTTAAAATGCTATTGAATATTTAATTATTAAGGATTAAATATCATTGTGTAAACCCAATATTAAAGTTAACTAATATAACTTTATTGATTTAAAATTAAATTACTTATTTAAGTAATTTTAATTGCACATTTATGTTATAAATGCAAAGTATGATATATGTTTATCAGTGTTCTAAACTGAAGTTTACTCGCCTAAAACATAGAAAGCCCTAATGGTTCACGATTTTGTTCTACAAAAACAATTAGAAAGATCGTATAAATTAGCAAAAAATGAATTAGGGGTGGTATCTCGTATCTCAAAATAAAAAATACAAACCTGTGTTTAAAGATCATTTTTAAAGGGTCATTACGTACTTAAAATTGACCCTTAAAATATAAGAACAAAATTTACGAATACCCTGTAAGGGACGACATATCTAGAAGCTCTTCTAAAAGCTAGCTTAATATGCTTGAAAACATGGCGGAGTTTAATAAAAGGTGTGCGCAAATTTACTTTGTTCTGTCAACTATGAAATAAAAGAAAGACTTTAACGAGCAAATCGAAGTGAGTTCAGGAGCTGAATAATAGATTAATTTAAAATAAACAAATTGTAAATAAGTTCAACAAACAAGATTTTTTCGTTTCTTATATACCTATGTAGTACAGGCAATAGAGGATTGTTTTCTTGCAAATTTCTCCAAGAGTTATTTTTTTCACTAATAGGTGCAGCAGGACGTAATGAATCTAAAAACACAAAACGCTTACAAATATGGCGTAAAGAAGTGCCGCCATTTTGCGAAAAAACGTTTGTACCTGTATCTCCGTAACCGTTTACTTGAGGCATATAATTATAACCTTTATTATAGATAATTAAATTTACAATTTTTTTGTTTTATAATTTTTTAGTATCGCTTACCCTTCACGTTTACGTTAGAGATTGGTGTTTGTTTATTAACTTTTTACCGATATCTCTTTTAATAATTGTTTAAACAAAAATCGCTAATAACTAAACTTTTAAACCAATAAATGCTCTACAAATTTTATTCCAAACTTTATTCTCTAAAATAATTGCTTTTGAAGTTATTACGAGTTAATTTCAAAAATCCTGTTTACGTCAGCTGGGCCTGAACACGTCATCCAACAAGTGGCCAGCTATTACTATGGTTTCTCGGATTACGCAATGCATTTTTCGATCTTATTATAAAGATTTAATGTAACTACTAAATTAAATTTAAAAATAAATAAATTAATTAATTAAAACTAAAGTGCAAGTTAACAGAGTTTTTCGCATAGGTATAGTATATAATAATGCAACTTAAACACTATTTTCTTCAGGAAGAAAATCTTGAGAAAAGGAAATAATAGAAGAGTGGCCCGAGTTTTTGTATTTAAATATTTATAAAATTGTCCGGCCTGTAGCTTACGCGTGATAAAACTTTTCCCATAAAATTACGGGACTAAATATTTTCATTCTCTTTGGTGTTGCCCAAATTAATAGTTAAGTATTTGACTCCAACTTTGGTAGGACCCCAATTAAGATTTGTTTAAATTATTAAAATGCTGGCTTGGCGCATTGGGGACACAACGCTTTTTTAATTTTCATTTTATTATTTTTATATTTTTAATAAATTACATGTTCTGCTAGTAATTAGAATAAATACAAAAATATTTAAATAAGATTAAACTTAAGAAACAGCCAAAGAAAGTTTATGAATATGGATGTTGATACTTATATTTTATGGTAAAATTAAACATTATTTTTGTGTATATAGGGTGGCCCACCATATTCGACACTGTCCGTAGCTGGATAACCATGGGGTTTTAAAAAAAGTAAATAGAGAGATATATAAGGATCTAATAAGGGCCCAGTATAAAAGTATTTTAGTCTATACAGGGTGTCTGAAAAAACGTGACGTTTAAAAGTTATATTTTTAAAATGAAACACCCTATATTTTATGACGGTTTTCACTTGTCCATAAAAATATAACTAAAGTTTCATAAACAGTATCCAGTGCCTAGTTTTATTTTGATTACCTTAATGGTTGCTTTAAAAAATTTGACAAATTGATTATGGATAATGGAAGAAACGAGTTCTTGGTCCCAGAATATCATCATAACTGATCCGAGGCATTAGTAGGATTGTTTAAAAACACAACTTTTATCATTACTACATTTAGCTAAAATAAGTGTTATTTGAATTACCATTATAAGCAATTAATTGAATTTTGTCAGTGGATTTTAGAAAAAGTGGCAGATAATACAAAATCTTTTAATTTTGTGCTTTTTTGTCTACATTCCACAATAATTTAGTAACAGGCATAGCTATATGACAGCATACTTAAATTAATTTTGTGTACAATATATGATCTCGATACGACGTACGTTTGATAAGGTTGACTTTTTCTAATCTTTTAATAAATTTTAAAATTTAAAGAGTTTAGAGTGATAAAATAAAATTAATTTATTTGCATTTTGAAAATAAAAATATTACAAAAATAACCAAAATTAGACACAAACCTAAGTTATTTTTTTATGAAGAATATAAAACCGTCATTAATAGGGTGTTCCTTTAAAAAAAAAAAAGATAACTTAATACGTCAAACTTTTTGAGGCCCCCTGTAAATACTAAAATAATTTTATACTGTTGCCTTATCCGACCTCCATATGTTTTCTTATTTACTTTTTTTCAGCCCTAAGGTTATCTAGCTACAGACCGTGTCGAATATAGTCGGCCACCCTGTATACTAAATAAGATATTATTGTTTAAAAATGTTTGTATGTTTCTACAGGATATTTTGTCTTAATATTAACTTTAATGTTTAAATTCACTTTAATTAGGGTAATTGTCAATAAGCGTTAGACATTTATATTGTTAATAAAAAATGCTTTGGTTAATGGACCTTACTACTTGGCAATTTTCTTAAAACTTTCTTAAATATTGCCCAGATGTAAGACTAAGGCGTAGACATAAAACTTAATGACCAAGAATTAAAAGCAACATTTTCAATCGAGACAAATAGCTATTAAAAGACATTGAATAACGGATGAAATTCGCTTTTAGCTATTCCCTAGACAGCCTCGTTGCACTTCGGGGCTGTTGTTTGTTTTCAGACAAATGACTTACAATTTGTCACTACGATTTTAGTTTGTATAAAGCATGCAAGCTCAGTTAAAGCAAAGTTTTATTATTGCGATAAAAAGCCGTCAAGAAATATTTACGCTAATTACATACGTTGTTGCAGCCTAACTATTGTTGATGTTTTTAAAAAATTAGGTTTATTCCCGGCAAAACAAAGAAATGGGTTGTTCGCTAAAGTTCATTAGAATAATGGATAATAACTTTTATGTTAACCATAAAGAAAGTTAGTAAATTAACAACGTATGATAATTTTGATACTTTACATTGTGGGCTGCACCTATTTTAGTTTTTTTTTTTTTGAAAAACATATTATTTTACCTAGACAAAAAGACCGTAAAGCACCTTAAACACGACCAAAGAACAAAAATAGGTAATATGTTCATATACAGTGTGTCCCAGGATAGGTGTTACAAGGAGAAAAATAGATTTAAAAAAAAATTGAATTTTAAAACGAAACTTTTGGAAAACCAGTCGCATGGTTTAAAACAGCGAACTATATTTAAAAATATGAAAAATACCCACTAACTAGCAACTTTTATTTTTTAAAATAAAAACAAAATTTTATAGTTATAACTTGCCCTGTATATAACCAATTGGAAAAAAATATTTATTAGGTTTGGACCATGCGACCAGTTTTCCCAAAGGAACGATAAAAATTCCAACATTTTTGGTCCATTTGTCCTCTTGTACTCCTATTCTGGGACACACTGTATATTATAAAATCATAAATTACCCTTTCCACATTAAAAGTTATGATTCTAACTAACTATTTTCACATTCACATAACGAAAATCAGATACAAAAGTATGCATATCTTTGTAATGCGGTTATTTGTTTTGATGAGGATGGTATAGGTAAATTTTAGTTAAATTCCTAAATCGTTACCCTAATTTGCAAATCTTGTATTTCCAGAATTGACTTAAATTAGGTTTTTGCAGCACCCACCAACTTGACCATATATAAAGGTTACCGAAAACTTTAAACCTTCAGTCATAATATTATACCTATTGGGTAACAATTAATTAATCATTTAACATTACAAGTCGTAGGGTAAACAAAAAGTTTTTCCTATTTTTTTTTAATTATGAAGAGACGTTCAGCGAATTAGGGTTAGAATATGATTTAAATTAGTTTTAATAAAAATAATTTTAGTGCCCGGTTAAAAAAACAATTCTCTTATTTATAATTTAATTTTAATATATATTTTTTAATCTTTAAAAAATATAAATATTTAAGAAACACATTAAAAAAATACATTTTTTTAACAACTATCTCGGTGACATCAGACACAAAACAAGTTAGTTTAAAAAAACTGTGTATCATAACTTGATTTTTATACTATGTTTTATTACCACCCCAGATAGTCACAACATCCTTTTCCATAACCAGCAGTTTGCTACCTATTTTGAAACAAAACAGAATATTTTTTAATGTCTGCTATATATATATATTTTTTAAATTAGGAAAACCCATAATAATATGTAATAGTTCTTCAATACATAATTAAGTAATAAAAAGTAGTGCATAAACTTGCCTAATATTATTATTAATGCACATACTACTACTTTATAACCCTATTTTATTCCTATATTTTTAATCCAACAAAAATTAATTAAATTATCTTTTTTACAGGTTCGTTATTTATCTCCAAGAAAAGAACTATGTCAGTTATTTGTAAGTAGAACAAAACCAAAGTTACATTCAGTTTTAACTCTACCAAATCTAGTTACATGGAAATAGGATTTTAACGGGGTCCATGAAACCGGAATATAATCAGCTAGTTTCAAGTTTACGATCTCTTGCATTACTTTGTTGATTAAATAGTTTTGGAAAAACTTTAAAACTTTAACGTTTTGTTGACAAGTCATTTAGATAAAACCAATATTAAACTTTATGTTCACATTTTTTAAGCGATTTTTCTCTTTTAGTAAGATGTACATAAATTGTGATTAGGAAATAATTTTAAAACTAAAATTACTACTAGGAAGACATTATTTTAAGAAATAAGAAATTTAAAAAATTTAATTAAGTATATTTTTTTACCAGTAAACATACATAAAAAAACACAGAACTAAAAAAATATTTAGTTAGTCCTTAATAAAAAAAGGAGGCCTATAACAAAATTTAAAATATGTTTTTTTAATTAAAAAGGTTTTTTAAATTTTATGAATTAAAAATAAAAACAGATTTTATTTGTATTTTTTACCCATAATAGGTTTACTGTATTTTTTGTTACTAAGTAATATTTTATTTTAACTATAAAAAAAATTGTAATTTTTCTAATATTGAATTTGTAGCTTGCAAAAATAAAATAGGCTCAAAAAATAAAAAAAAATTCTTATGTATAGCCAAGCAATTTTATACCTAAATCAAACTTAAGTTTGTAAAATAAGGTTTTAAAGCACCCTGTGCACTTAACTTTTATCCTATTTAAAGCTCCCAAAAACCGATATTTTCGGTGGCTTTTGTTTGTGGTATTTTTTTAAATATTTAAGTTTGAAAACCAAAACAAATTTAAATAAAATTAATTTTTAAAAGATAAAAGAAAATCCATTTAAAGAGAGTAAAAAGGAATAGCAATTTGGAAACGGCATGTTCCTTCACGCGTAGCCAATTTAACTATTTTGTAACTATTAGGTATGTAAATCGAAACAAACAGACCAAAACTGATGCGGTCTACCTTAAATTTAATTTCGAAATAAACCTTGTTGGGCAAAAAGCCAACGCTATTCAAGAATAAATGTTTGAGTAGTCAATTTAATCCAATTTTACTACCTATATCTAATTCTGGTTGAACTTAAATTACTTGCACAATTTCTAACAAAACTTTTGCTTTTTTGAAAAACGTTATTTTTTTCTTAAACTTTGCATGATTAATTAAAATAATTTTAAGAACAATAAATCGTCCCAGTCAACTTTTATTTTTGTATTATTTGTTAAATTAAAAGGATTTTTAAACAATACAATTTTCTTTAAAAGGTCCTAAATTGACTCTAAAGCAAAATTGTAAAAGTCTTGTATCTGTAATTCAAAAGTGTTCTAATCAAAAATAAAATTCTCTTACGTAACATTACCAAGCCAAAGTAATGTTTGATGATTTTACGTTATTTGTTTTCTATATTTAATAAAAATATATTAGCTTTAAAAACCCAACTTTAATAATATGTTTATATGTATACACCAGTAAATAAATTATAACTTTATAATTCAAATTCATAAAACTTTGCTTATTTAAAACCATAAATGACATTTTTTTTCTTTTATGCCTTTTACGTCATTTAAATTTATTTTTGAAACATGGGCAAAAAGGGCAAGAGATAATAAAAAGTTATTTTGAAAAACCCATCCATCAACAGATATGACAAATGTGATATTATAACAGAAATTGTTATATTTTCTTAAAGTAGAATTTGTTGTTTACCGTAAAAATAATATATCAATAGGTTTAATTTGTTTTAAAAAATTATTAGTAAAAAACAATACTTAATTTCTTTATTTGTTTTTATACTATAAGGTAAAAAAATATTAAGTGACTTTAGGAACATTGAAGGATAGAAAAGGCTTAACAAATACCTGTCTAGGAAATACTAATAGAATTAGGAAAAAATAACCTAGTCTAGAGGCCAGAATTTCAAGCATTTTTGCCAATTAATAAAAAAAAAGAAAACAATTATTATTTTTATGATCTATTTTTTAGCTTTTTTTTATTCATATATAAAAAGTACACAAAATTCTAAAAAATAAAAATAAATATACATTAAATTATGCGCCCTTGAAGTGGAGGAAAAAAAACGCCATGTCCTCGTTGCCATGATTTCTACCCTTATAGTGATTTTTAAAATAAAAAAGTAACAGATTCTTGAATTAAACGAAACGCCGTTATCGCGTCAACCAAATAAAAATGTTTTTTCATAAAATGGCAGCTACTCAAAAATGAAGGTCGATTTTGTCACTACTTTTTAGGCTATCTTAAATTTTTGAAAAATATAACAAATTTAAAATTCTAAATTTTTGTTAATTTACGCGATATAGAGATATTTAAAAAATATGTATTGCCAAATTTTAATTAAATTTGTTGATAAGAACATAATGCAGGGTGTTCGCAAAATGCGTTAGGAAATTTTAAGGGGTCATTTCGCAATGTAAAATAATATTAGTAAGTCTTTTGACAAAATGTCGAAATCTCTCTGGTTACTAAGTTACAGGAGTTAAAAGTCAAATTATTATTTTTGTTTTTTCGCCATATTGCATTTATTTTTTAACTAATCTAGTTGACATTTGGCACACGAATCGAGCTTTGCAGATTCTTAAATTTTTAAAATAGAAGTACTTTTTAAATACTTTTTACATCATAACTTATTTATTTTGACAGATGATAGTGCAAAACTAGAAGCTTTATTTTATAGACAATCGAAAATCTAAAAATAGGGTACTCCTTATTAAAGTCAATAAACCCCACCGTTTAGGCACCAATCGACGTTAAAGTTTTATCAATATTAATCAAATTAGCAACATACATACAGGGTGCCCAGTAACTCAACGGACAAACTTTACGGGGCGATTCTACAACGAAAAGAAAGAAAAAACTTCATATAAACATAAAAAGTTTTTTTAATATTAAAAACACCGTAATTTAAAAACTAAAACGGTGGGGACATATGTTCATATGAAGTTTTTTCTTATTTTAAATTGTAGAATCACCCCTTAAAGTTTGTCGTCTGAGTTACGGGACACCCTGTAAGTATGTAGGTAATTTAATTAAAATTGATAAAACCTTTAATGTTGATTGGTGCTTTAACGGTGAGGTTTATGGATTTAAATAAATCGTACCGTATTTTTAGGATTTTAGATTATCTATAAAATAGCGCCCTCAGCTTTGCGATATCTGTCAAAATAAAATGGTGTAATAAATTTTAGGTTTCAGTGCCCTCTGGCGGTAATAAAAAGATAATTTTATCTTAAAATTTTTGAATTTCCAAAGTTTGATTCGTGTGCCAAATGTCAACTATATTGGTTAAAGAATAATTACAATGTGGCAAAAGAACCAAAATAAAAATTAAACCCTCTGTAACTTGGTAACCAGGAAGATTTCGTCATTTTGTCAAAGGACTTACCAACATTATTTTACATTGCACAATGACAACCTTAAAATTTCCTAACGCATTTTCCGATCACCCTGTATATTGTGACGACAGTATTAAAAATTAGTGTAAAGATAAACGCGTTTCAAGTTTTAAATTAACTTTCATGTAGTGTAACTGATAGAATGGTACATATACCATACGTTCTCTTAATCAGCCATATCAGCTTCATACATGATGTAGTATACTGGAAGTATTATGAAAAGAAGGAGAGAGGAGTTTGGTTGCCCGCCCTCAATTCGCCTATTGTTGTCGTGGCAAAATATTCCTGAATGCAATACTCTTAAAATAAAATAAAGTTCGACTAGCATATTAAAATTCATTACATATCAGCAATAAAATTAAAAGAAGAGTTTCGGACTTCCATTGTCTTTATAACATTTATTTACGCAACGTCTCGGGCAGTACAATCTCTGTCCATTTTAAAGTGTAAACGTATCTAATTCCTAAAGTTACTGAGTTTATATATAGTGGGGAAGACCATTTACCCGTGATGGAGTTCGGTGCGCTTCAAGAGAGGTTTCCAATAGTCTGGTTATATTAACTTAAGAAAAAATAAATTTAAGTTTAATATTTTTTTTTATCTTTGGACAAACCACGAAGGCTGAAAGCCTAAATACTAACGTACCGAGGGTGTTTTTACTGTCTAATAATATTTATTATACATTTTTTTTTTACTTGGGTTATATAAAAATTAATTTATAATAAATAATTTAATTTTAAATTATTTTTTCTAAAGTAATCTTAATAAAAGCAGAATAGCTCTTAATAAAATATAAAAGTTTAGGTATCTTAAAATATTTATTAAATATCTTTATTCTGAAGAAAAGCAAAACAGTATTAGGTTTAAATTTATATTTTTAGAAAACAAAGTAAACTACAGGACAAAACCATTTCCCAGTTTTAAAGTTTAATTACGTTACCCTAAGAAATATTCACTTCCACACAATGTTTATTATCAATTACTCTAATGTATAAGGCAACAGTGTTTTCCAGTAAAATTTTTACAGGTTTACTTTCTGGACAATAAAACGTTCCGATGTAAACCAAATAACATCTAGAGCCATAAAACAAAAATAATTGGAAAAACCCCTTAGAGAAACCGCTTTCCATGGAAAATTGTAATATGCGAAGTCGCTATAAAATTCTTATATATGGAACTAGTTTCATTTTGATTAGCTTTGCTGGTTTTTGGGTTTTTACTTATTAAGCTAACCTCAATACATATTTGCCCCAAATCACTCTATAATATAATTTTGTGTTATTTTTATTGTCTTTATCTGTTTCTATTAACGTAGGCATATTTTTTCATTTAAAAAAGGCTCTGGGTTAAATTAACTAAAACTTGGCATAGAGATAGCTCTAAGTATGCAGATTAAAAGTCCCAGTGGATGCAAAACCCTAAGATTAACCCACTGCCCTGTACGCCCTCCGAAATCTTAAAATACGCTCTAAAGTAAGTTACAAAGTTTGGGCGATATATTCATTCGAATCTTCGCACAAAAGTATATTTCAGCATGATGATTAAAATATTCAATGGGCGCAACCCCCAAAATCAACACCTGACCCTTCATGCTCCCCGAAATCTTAAAATACGCCGTAAAGTAAGTTATGATGTTTAAGGGATTGTATTAGATTGGGAGGTGGATTGTATATCCTCCATCACTGCATCCTGCTTAGGTTTTTCGTGCGTCCCAAAATCAACCTTCGACTCCTCACGCTCCCCGAAATCTTAAAATACGCCGTAAAGTAAGTTACGATGTTAAAGGTATTAGATTAGATTATATTAGGAGGTGCATTGTATATCCTTTATCACTGCAACCTTCTCAGGTTAATTGTGTGTCCGCTATCCAAGCCGGTCTTTTAATCAGACGTCACAAGCTTAAAACCCACTCCTTCGATTTTACTGTTTCTTTCTCCTCCTGGCAGAACTTACATAGATTTTCTTCGGGCAAGCCCATGGTTTCCAGGTGTTTTTGCAGTGACCTGTTTGACCCACTATTATTCTTAGTGCATTCCGGTTGTAATTCAGAAGGTCTTTCGTAAATTCTGGTGAGTTAGAATATTTTCTCTTGACGCTGTCCTGGTGTTCTGATCCACAAGCCTTGTGATTCTCTTACAAACCATGATGTAATTGATGACCTTACTTGGCATGGAATACCACAGTAGGGCTCGGGCCCTACCATTGTCCTGCCAGCCCCTCCTTAGCCAATTTATTAGCTTTTCTATTGCCTTCGTGTCCTAGTACTCAGGCAGTGGTTAGCTTGTTCGACGCACCCACCTCTTCCAAGGAAACTACGCAGTCCGGCACCAGCTTAAAGCTGATTTTGCATATACTGATTACCCTGATGGCTGCCTGGCTGTTCAAATAAATTACTATGGTTTTATCCATATAACTTTTCTGATGATTTCCTAGCACATTGTTCTATGGCTACAATTTTGGCCTGGAACACAGTAGGGTGTTGTCCGAGACCAAAGTTTATTTTCGTTCTTTGTTTGTCCCCATATACCTGCTGCAACTCCTTGGTCTGTTTTGGAGCCGTCTGTATACCAGATTAGGTCGGGTGTATGTATATGTAAAAGTGGCGTTAGGTTAAGTAGCACTTCCAGCGCTGCAGTAGGAGTCAATTTTATGGCCCTCCGTAATACATAGACAAGCAAGTCCTTGTATATTTTGTAGTTGCCTTATTGTCGTCTTTTTGTAGCGACTTTGCACCCCAGACAATTGAACCGTAGGTTACTATTGATCTGACAACCATTTTATATAACCATAGGTTCATCTACGGGGTAAGTCCCCAATTCTTTCCGCAAAAGTCTGCCTTCTAAGTGACTTTGCTTAAGTGTGGTCTTCAGGTCAGTTTTTAATTAAAGATGACTCCTAAATATTTAACCTTTTTCAAAAGGGGTTTTCACCCGTTGAGCCTGTAAGTCCTTTCAAAACCCTTTTTTGTAAGAAGGACGGTTATCGTCCTATGAGGGTTAACTAAAAGCCCTTTCTGTTTGCAACATTTGTCAATGATCTCTACGGCGTTCTGCATTCTGCCTGATATGTGCTCTAGATACCCACACAGACAACAATGACGAGGTTATCAGCATACCCCAGGCAGTTGTACCTTTCACCAATCAATTTGTCGAGAAGTCCCCACTTTAGTCTCCATTGGTACTATGCCTAAGGTGGATCGTATGACCCTGTTTCTCAGTCTAGCTTTGATTTAGTTGCAGATTGTGTCATGAATACCTTTTTCCTTAGCGCTTTGATAAGTGAAAAGCTGGTATGTTGTAAAACGCGCCTTCTATATTCAAAAATGTTGCCAGCGCCACCCTTTTGTCGTCAATCGACTTAGCCATGAGTCTGTTTAGATCGTCTAGTACTAGATCCACAGACATTTCTGGTTGGTATGCATGTTGGCGCTTGTTTAAAGTACTTTCTATTAAGGGTGTTTTCTCTGATGTATTTATCCACTATTTTTTCCAGTGCTTTCAGCAAAAAGGAGGATATACTAATTAGTCTGTATGATTAAGTCGTCCTTTTAGGGGTTTGCCTAACTTGGGTAGGTAGGTGGATCACCCTTGAATTTTGCCATAATTTGGGTATGTTGCCCCAAGCTAGACAGATGGTGCATAGGTTTGGCATTAGGAGGTCCTGTCCTTTTGGCATTAATACTGGAAAGATTCCATCTAGGCCGGGCGATATGAACGGCTAGAATTCGCCCAATACGATGTTTAAGTAATATATTTATCTGAGTTTTCGCACAGGGTGTCTCTTAGCATGATCTTTAAAAGATACAATGGGCGCAAGCCTGCCAAAATTACCCCGACACTGAAACATACTTTAGGACTTATTTTAAGATTTCGAGGGCGTGGGAGATCGCAAGTTAATTTTCGGGGGTTGCGCCCATTAAATATTTTGGTCATCGTGCTGAGAGATCTGTACCGCTGTGCGCAAATTCAGATGAATATATCCCCTAAACATCGTAACTTAAGGTATATTTTTAGGTTTCGGAGGAATGTAGTGGGTCTGCGGTTGATTTTAGGGGTTGTACTCATTGGGGCTTTTGATCAGCATGCTGAGGGCTACCTCTATGCTAAGTTCTTGCGAATTTAACCAAAGACGCAACTTCATAAGGTTTGTGCGAGGTCCTTTAAAACGTATAATTTTTATTTGAAAACAATTCTTTGAAATAATTATTTTACTGTTTTGTAATTTTTACACATGGTTTTTTAGTTTGGGTGTATCCGAGTTGCTAGACGATTGTAACATTATTGGAATTACCCAATTATATTTCATCAACCGGTTCTTAATAAAACTGGAGATTTTGTGTCAATTACTTGACTGTGTAAAGGAGGTCACGTCTAGGAACTCGACCATCATAAAGTACGCCGGTCTAGAAATTTAGAAATCTTAATTTGTTGTAATTAGTGTTGGTTAGTTTTAATTTTATTTGTGTATTTTCGATTTTTTACAATATAAAAAAATAATTAAATTTATTAAATTTTTGATAAATATAAAAATACATTATTTTTTATTTAAATTGCCTACACTTTAACATTCCTCCAAAACTTATCTTCAAAAAACGATCTGTTCGAACAATTTACTGTTCAAAAACTGCCAGTTTAAACCACCATCTGTTCGAATAACTGTCCATTCGAAAACTGTCCTTTGAAAAAGTTTAATTTAAACAGTCCTAAATTAAAAAAATAATAATAATTGTTTCTAAATAAAAAGAAATATTTAGGACCAACCAACATTTATTTTTGTGTTGATTTTTATTTGTCTGCTACAAATACTAAAAAATCATTCTTTCGAGAAACCATTCTTGAAGTTGGGTAAAAACCCAATTTTGTTAGCATTTATCGGAAAAACAAGTTTTACGCAGTAGGGTCTGACATGTTAAAAATGTATTAGGCCTAGCGGTTTAGTCGGCCTGACGCCACAATCTATTTGCCTAGACTTATTTTCAAAGGGTAATCTAACGGAAGTACTAAAAGGACGTGCAGCCAAAACATCCCCAACTTCCGGTTTAAGACGCTTACTGCAGGATGTTAAAACTGTTAGTGCGTTTAATTTTAAAATAATATACAATGTGTCCCAGGATAGGTGTTACATGAGGACTATCGGACCAAAAATTTTGGATTTTTTAACATCCTTTTAAAAAGACTGGTCGCATGGTCCAAAACTAGAAAATACAAAATTGGAATTTGATTGGTAACATACAGAGGGATAACCTAACTTATAATTAAAAGTATAAAAAATGGCCAATAGTATAGTACCATTATTTTTTAAAATTGGACAAAATTGTATAAGTAGATGTTGTTGAGAAATAAATTGTATGTTAAGATTTAGAGGTAAAAGAATTATTGTAAAAATATTATTTTTGGAAATTTCTTACTTTATGCAATAGCAGTTTTTAAAATACTTTGCGTAAGGCATCGAATATTAAAAATTATCTTAATAAATTTTCTTTTAAATTTTGGTCCCTCTTACCCATTCTTGAAGTTGTAATGCGTAATATAAAAATTGATAAATATATAGGTATTTTTATTACCCTTATGCTTTAACTTTAAATTATAATATAAAATTCCATTCTATGCAACATTTACTTATACAATTTTGTTCTATTTTTAAAAAGAAACGTGGTCAGCTTCTGGCCTTTTTCGCATTTTTAGTGATAACTCGTGCTGTATAATACCAATTAGAGTATTTTTTTATTTATTAGTTTTGGATCATGGGACCAGTTTGTCCAAAATTTCGTTTTATAATTTAAAATTTTTTTGTCCATTTGTCTTCGTGTAACACCTATCCTGGGACACACTGTATTTATTGTTAACATGTCGATCAGCACAACTTAAGGAATTACTTTAAATGTTTAGATTTTATTTGAGGTAGCAAATACCGACTAACAAATTAAAAAGGTGGGAAAATATACAATAAAAATATACAAAAAAGTTATCAGCATTGTTCTCGAACCTAATTAATAAATAAACAAATATATACAAGGTGTCCTGAAAGGTAAAGTCAAAAATAATAGTGGTAATAGAGTGAGCCAAAATATTGTTAGTATTTATATCAAAAAAAGGTACATTTATATAATGTTCTTTTATTGACCAAATATCACTAGTACTTTGGTAAAGTTCAAAAGTCATAAATAAAATAGTTTTTTTAACTTTATACGTCAATATCTTCCTAACAAAGCGAGATTAAACTTTTCTTATAAGAAGTACTCAACATTATGTTGGCTCACTCTATTACCCCTATCATTTTTGACCTCACCTTTCCGGACATCCTGTATAGGCATTTTTTCCTTTATAAAAAGACAATAAACAAGTCATAATAATTATGCTTGGTATTCCTAATAGTACACTGTACTATCAGTTGCTATTTTATTTTTACGCGTATGGAATAACAGTTAGGGTTTATACTGATTATACCAGAATATTATTTTTGAAATTTGAAATAGATAACTACGCTACATTTAATTATTAATTATTATTTATCACTTAAATTATCTATTTTCATATAATTTATTACTTATTAATTAATAATAAGTTATCCCTCCTACTAAAAACATTTTACTAACTTTTTTATTTTTAGTCATTGTTTGTCCATAGAAATAATTTTCCAAGTTTTCCTGTATATTAATTGAGTGCTTTTGTTTAGTCATAATACAGTTATAGTTTTTATTATATTTTTATGCATCAATTTGTAATTTGTAATTTAATTGATTGGCATTGGGAGGGTCATGGTTAATTCTGAATATTAAAATCTTTTTTTTTTTCGTTTTCTAAGGAATTAAAAGGAAAATATTTACCACACCAGAACAAACCATGACCCCCATTGTAAGTTTTTGCATGACCGTGTGTAATGTCTTAAACCAAATAAATCACAGGCCCCTGTGCTTTTTACTGTACTCTCTAAAAGAGGCACTGGTAGTGTTTTGTAGTGTATGTTTACCGATTAAATAGTAATAATATTGAATTAGAGAGAAAAAATAGGCCAAAAGCAAGCAAAAAAAATTAAATCAAAAAACAAAACTAACTTCTAAAAAATAAATAAAACTTTGCTAAACACTTAAAAATAATAAATAAAAAATGAAGCCGGATAATAACATATTATGCCCCAAACTACTAAATGTTAATAACTAAATAAGAAAAAACTTTTTGTACTTTAATACCATATGTTACAATCCAACATCTTTTAATTTTTTTTTATTTAGTATTTGTAACTTTTAGGTAACTTTTAATAATTTTTAAAAGTAGGTTTAATTTTTTAGGTGTTTATTTTTTATTGTCTTGCTTTCAAAAAAGTTTTTGCGTAAAATAAGAAAAAATAATAACAAGTGCATTACATATTGACATCTTATAAATACCGTCACGAATCTGGCTTTTATTTGAAAATAGTAACACCAGGTTCTATAATAAATTAAAAACAAGTTGTTGTCACGCGATGTTTCTTTATTATTTTAAGGTTAATTATAAGCTGTTTCCTGCGCGTCTTGCCATTAAACCTTTGCACGTTTATGTCATTTAAACAAAACGCGTTTCAAAATTTTGCCTCGTTAATTTTTCAAGGTTTTACCTGTCTAGCGCATACTTTAAGTTTAGACAAATATTTAAATTTTAAATGATTTTAAAATATTTTGCACACTAAACTTAAAATTTATTAATACGCAGCATTAAGGGCACAAAAATTTGGGTCAAATGACAAAGGAGAGTGTCTTTTCAAAAGGGGATATGTTCGATTTATTTTTGAATAACTCGAAGATTCTCTTATTTATATTAAAAGACACAAATTATTTTTCTTATACCAGTACTGACACATAACGATAAATGAAAAATAAACGAGACTTACAATTCTGTTTAGGGTAAAGAATTTGTGCATTTAAATATGAATAATAATATTCCACAAGAAATTTAAAACAAAAACAAAATTGAGTATATCCTCTTTTCAATAGACACTTAGAAGTCATTAAAGCTAAAAACAGTGGAGCGACGAGAATAGCGGCGAGCAAACAGTGCGACATCGCGCCAAAATCAAACTCGTAAAATTAGATGCATGCGTACATAGTCACGCGGCGAATTTGTCGCTTAAACTCGTCGCTTCACTATATTTTAAGCCTAATAATTTTATACGCGGTCTATAAAAATCAGTAAACAATTCTCGTTACATTTTTACTGCTTACAAATAATATATAAAAATACATAGTCAAATGTCTGGCAAAGCTTATCTACCAGTTATTCATAAAATACGTTTAATTTCTTAAAGAAAAAATATAATTTATTAGATATTGTACTTTCTCTCAGAAAAATAGAAAATTTAAGACATTTTTCGTAACGGTTCATTTTCCTATTTTCGACATAAATGTAGAACTGCAGTGGCTAGAAGCGGGATCTCTACGACCTTGCGCAGTAGACAAATAGGTGCGTTTACGAGCATGCGTATTTTAAAAGTTATGACCAAATGCGAAACTAGCTTGCCGTCTCTCACCTTGCTTCCCATATTCCGAACGGGAAACCCAGTCAACGAGTTTTTAATTATGTCCGATAATGGCGATAGACGGTTCGAAGCCAGCGCGTGAACATTAGGTGACGGCGGAAAATGACTGGTACCCAATGGCCAAAACCCGTTTTTTTGCCCATAAAGCGTAAATTTATTTCGCGCAGTTACTAGTATTGGCAAACGATCAAAATTAGTGATTTTCGAATATTATACCCTAGTCAAGTAGTTTTAATTTATTTACACAACGTTATGGGCAGTATTATCTATGTCCGTTTGCAAGTGTCAATTAATTTTAGTACTAGTTGATATGATACGCAAAACGCACTCTTTGCCCTAAGTCTGACAATAGCTTGAATTTAAAATAATGTAACATTATAGCATAGATAACCTACATTTAGATCCGCAGTGGCAAGAAGCATTTTTCGGATTTTTACGACCTCGCGCAGTTAACAAATGGATGGGTGGACGAACATGCGCACTTAAAAGCCGTGGCAAAAATACAAACTGACCGTGACGCTCATTAGCTACCGTACACCGAACAGAAAACCAGGACGCCGTCGACAACTTTTTTCCGATAATGCGGATAGTTTGTTTGGCGCCAGGTGCGTTTACCCTCAACTTGCTTGCGCACAAACCGGTTTTTTCGCCCATGAAATGTAACTTTGTTTCGCGCAGGTTACAACATTGGCAATCCATCGAGATCAGTGCCTTTTAGATGCTGGCGCACAATTTTGTTTTACATGATACGCCCTGCGTTTGTTCTGGAAAGACATGCAGAGTAACCGATTCTTTTAGTTTATAGCCAGAGCCGGCATGTGGCCGGTATAAAGAAAATATTAAATTATTAATTATTGGAAATTAAAAGAGCAAACTACATAAAAAATGGCGGATGTAAATTATAAAATTTTAAACGTTACGACAAAGTCTTGGTGAATATTTATTTTTAAAGATAAAATATAAAATGTCGTTGAGATTATTTAAAATTATTCAAAAAAACCTGGACGTTATTTTAATTTAAGATACAGGGTTACTAATGTACCTTAAGCTGACAAGAGTGATAACTTAAATTGCACGTGTTCTGAAACACCCTGGTGCACGTTTATTTCAAAACTGACATACTATGCGCGACTTAAACACGTTGACAACTCTTACGTCTCATGTGTAGCCAGTGTCGGACTGGGCCACCGGCCCACCGGGCAAATGCCTGGGGGCCATTTGGGGCCACCCACATAGTTAAGTGGGAAAAAGCCATGGTAATGAATATCATAGAATTAGAATGATGAATTACAAAAAAATAATTTTATAATTTTTATTTAAGTCTGCAAAATATCTTTAATATAGTATAAAACAAACTGAATATTAAAATAATCTGAGAAAACTACATTATAAAATCTATTTTATATTATTTATCTTAAAGGCACTGGCTAAACGACCGCCGCGCTGACGGCATTTCTCAATAAATTATAAAAAGTCAAACCGCCTTGCATTTAGGTACGTGTGTCCTCGGATGAACCTAACTATCCTTCTATAAAAAATTATTTTTAATATTTCGAGAAAAGTTATTCTTCATAAAACTTTTGCTTTATCTAAAATGTTTAAAGCTATAATAATTGTATTAGGAGATACAGGGCGGTTTAAAATCGCAGAAAAATCGAAAAGAAATCCACATGTGTTATATCCAATTTTTAATAGTTTCGGAGACATGGCCATCCCCGTGAGTTTATTAGTAAACCGGCATTTTTAAATAACACACTCTGTATATTACATTACCATTAAAACGATATTTTAAAAGAGATTTTAAAAAATACGGTATTTAATATATTTATCCTTATAGTTTGGAAATATGGCCATCCAAATCTAAAAAATAGTAGATGTAGTGTCAATTTTATCTTCGACACTAAACTTAGTGCTTATAGTTTAGAGCTAAAGATATAATGGAAATTTGACATAATTTTCAAATTTAAATGCCCATATTTTTAAACTATGGGACGTTGACTTATCAAACTGTGGTAGTTTTCTAAAGCTCTTTAAAATATTTATTTAATAGTGATGTAATATACAGCGTGTTTTATTTAAAAAATGCCGGTTTACTTATAAATTCCGAGAATGGCAATATTGTCATTAAAAACTGGATGTATTACATGTAGACTTTTTTAATGCTCCTTAATAGATCTTTCAAATGGTTATATAAGATACAGGCTGTTCTTAAAAAAAAAAAAAAAACATTTTTGTTATAAATTACATACCCGATATTAATTTTCGGTGCAGCACGTTAATCAAAGAAAAAAGTACTACAACTTTACCAAGTTAACCGACTTCGTATCCCCAATAATAAGAAAGATTAGCAATAGTGCCGACTTAAGAATGATCACCTTGTATTTAATTTTAATTGATCGTACCAATTTTCCAAACTTCGATGTTCCTCTGCTAGATATGGGTTGTTGCGTATTTAATATAGTCAATATTAATATTAGCACTTTAGCGATACAAATCTCCAGTCAACTGAATATTACCATATGCCAACGATCAATTGCGATTACTAATGGGAGGACGTCAATCTTAATACAAGAATTTAATTATTTAATTGTCACTACACCAAATTATTAATAACGGTTTCTGTAAATATATATTAACCAGAGAGCTTATATTGGACTAGGCATATTTTAGGTAAAGATGGGTCCAAATTTAATTCATTCCTGAAAGCGATGCCGCCAAGTACACAAAAAATGATAAAGTAAAGAAACCCTTTTGTGAACAATGATTTATTGCAGCAAAAATATTAAACCCGACGAGTTTCTAGTACCACGCCACGTGCCACCGGTTTTATAATAGGCAGAGGCGAAATAAGAGAATGTTTTGTAAGTAGGTGATACGTGTTTTAGCAATGTATTTTTATTATTTTTCTAAAAATATGTAATCAGGCTCTGTCCGAGGCTATGTGCATTCGATAAAGTTTGTTTACTTTATCATTTTTTGTGTACTTGGCGGCATCGCTTTCCAGAATGAATTATGGGCCCATCTTTACGTGTTATTCCAATAGGGTAAAGAACATATTATTAGCACAATAAAGACTTTTTGACTAAGTTTTAAACTAAAAAAACCGTTATAATTTGCTGGAAAGTTTTTTTATATTTAATTGAAATAATAGTTGGCATTGTTTTTAAAGTAAGTATTGTAACGCTAAAAACCTAGTTTCGATTATATATTTAGATTAAACTTCGTTAAATTTAGACCTGTAAAGTTAAAAAAGTAAAAATGCAACAACAAAACAAAATAAAACAAAACGCATTAATGGTACATCAAACACGGAAGGTGCAACATGCCACGTAAGGAAAATACCGCTCATATAAATTTACCACATAAGGCCTTGATATTAGCTACCCCCTGTACCATCGTATATCGTGCCCAAATAATGCATGTGTTGCGCGATCTTAGCTGCGTGGAACACTTCACATATCCGCTCTTCTTCTTTACTTTGCGCCCTTGTTCTTGATTTATTTCGTTTAAACTGCTACCTAAAAATTTAAAAACATCCATAAATGAGATTTATATTAATCCGCGTCCAGACTTGCAACAATTTGCCAAACATCCTTCCAAACTAACCAACCTGTTTGCGCGCTCTTTTGACGCCCAAAAACTGAAAAGTTCTGAATCACCGGCAAATCATTGGCTAAGCCTTTGAAACGACGTAAATTCCGTCCACGTCCATGTCCCCCTATCTGACGGGGTATGCGACGTGGAGCGACACGAGGAATTGTTTTAAGTCTGGACGCGGCTTTACATGCAACTGCTGGTATATAAAATGCGATTTTATAAAAAAACAGCACAAAGGTACAATATTTATAAAAAAAAACATACCTCTTTTTATCAAAAAAAAAAAAGATAAAAAAACTAAATAAAGCACAGAGCAAAATGTAAAATTTGTTACCTCTGTCAAAAATACATACATAAAATGAAAAAAATCGTCTTACTTCGTATAATCCTGACTTACTAAACAGGCGTTTATCTATGAAAACATGCATAACTATGAAGTTATTTAGTTGCCCAAATATCATTGGTACTGCGACAACAATTTTAAAGTTATAATAAAAGTAAGTCATTTATTCATGCTTTAAAAGTCAAACTCCTTAACGTATGGCAATAGAACTTTCTTTTATATGAAGTACTAACATTATTTTAGCTTACTATATTACCCCTATCATACATATTACCTAACCTTTCTGGACACCCTGTACTATAAACGACTGTATCATTACGAGATTTTTTCTAAAATTAAGCATATTTTTTAAGCAGTGGCGCACGATTGCAAGGTTTAATTATATTTAAAAAATATATATACAGGGTATCCGCTAATTACTGGTACACAGAGAAACAACAGATTCATTATGCCATAATATTAGGATTTAACTAAACATACCTATATTCAAAAGTTGATAATAGGAAAGATACAAGGTATCAAAATAAAATAAATATTTTTAATTTATGTCAATAATTTCTGATATATTTTGAATTTTTTAATAAAACTTGGTATCTAGGGGGTTTTTGACATAAGCTATTTAAATCTGATATTAATTTTTATGTGTAAATCCACACTACTTAAATTTTTCTAAATCATCGTAAATATTAGATCTGAAAAGCTATGTCAAAAAACCTTTAGATACCGAGTTATAACAAAATATTCAAAACATACCTATTAAAAATTTCAGAAAAAAATTAAAAATAATTTTTTCACTTCAACTCCCTGTATCTTCCTTTAAATTAACTTCTGGATAGAGGTAAGTTAAGTTTTATCCTTATATTTTGACAGAAGGTGTCCGTGGTTTTTCTGTGGACCATTAATTAGCTGAGATAAAATGTATATATTTGTGCTGCTCATTTATTTTTACATGAACAATGTGGGTGGCATTATTTAATTAGTTTAAAATAAAAGTACATTTAGGTACGTTACCAATATGTAACTATTTGTATTAGTTTCTGTTTGTCACAACCATAACCTTTTTGCGACCAAATCAGTGCGTTTAGCTTCGGATTATCTTAAAACGGTTTCCAAAAAAAATTTTTTTCCGTGTTGTTTTCGATAACTTCGTTTAAATCTCATAATACTCCTTTTTATAGAAAGATAATATAAGGTTGGGGCTACGGAGATTTGTATCCATTTCTTATGCGATCCCGCAAAATAACAAAAATCCCCTTTAATAGACTTTATCTGAATAATACAAGCGTAGAAGTTACAGGGCTTCCTAAACTTTATCTATACTATCTTCAGATTTACATAGCATTAACTTGATGCTCTTTTAAAATCGTTGGGCTTTTGGCTATTTTGCTTTTTTATAGCTTTAAGAGGATATATTTTCTTTAGGATAATGTAAAAAATATATTAGGGGTTTGCTTAGAAAGGTCTGTTTTAACTGGAGTACTGATGTAATTTTAATTATGTGACCATGCGTGCTTTGTTTTACTTACAAATATAAATATGTTTAAACCTTTTTTTGTTATAGGTTATTCTGGGTCAAAAATTATATTATTGCACCAAATTTTATAAAAAAAATGGGTTTAAAAAAATCTAAACATTTATTAAAAGTATTTTAAAATTTAGGATAAAGAGCCCCTAAACCAACTAAAGAAGTTATAATCGTTTCTAAGTTTACATTGTCAGGGCTAGTCTAAAAGTTAAATGAATTAAATGAATACAAAGGAAAAAAGTATTCGAATACCGCTGTAGTTGAATACCAGGATTTATGATAATATAAATACTTTTTGAATACCAAAACAGAGGTCACACTTTCATTTCTCATTATCTTGCACAAAATTGTCCTTGAGTTATACTTATACGGTTTTTAAACATTTTAATATAACTTTTTAATGCAGGATTTGAATTACGATATCTGAATACAGAGTAAGTACTCAAATACAGAGGCTAGAAAACGGTATTTATAATCCGAAATACCGAATACTGATTAAAAAATATTTAGTCGAATAACGAATACCAAACACACAGATGTATTTGAATGCAAGCCAAATATTTTTGAATAGGATTCAGAATACCGAGTATGCAAATACTACTTAACTTTGGGTGTTTTATACTAAAAGAATTGTCATTTTAAAAGTAAAAATGTTTATATACAGGGTGGGCAATAAACTTGCACACTTTTAAAGTAACAATAACTTTTTATCTGTTGCGCTTATCTTTTTATTTTTACAGGGCTAATAGGTTGATATGTTTTCTTTAGGTTTGTCAATTTTGGTCAAATAGATTTGGTCAAGACCGGACTTACGAGTCTTTTTCCAAAATATGATGCATTTAACCTCGTTGCAAGAGAAATCGGATTTATCTACGATTAATCTTGTAGACAAACTCTGGGAAATAATTTAGTAGAAGCAAATTTGTTAATAATTAAAGGACTCAGAAATTATGATTATTTTTAATAAATGATGCACCCCAAAAAGCATGCACTTTTCTCGATTTTAATAGGGAATTTTTTTGTGTGCTTTAAAAATTAAAAATGTGAGGTTACCATGGATCCTAAGTTAGATGCTGACACAACTTAACAGAAAATTATTTAAAATGAAACGTATTAGCCTAATTGTAGAAAAAATTTGATCTCTATGGAAACGAAGTTTGATGCATCATTTTGGAAAAGTCCCGTAAGTCCGGTCCTAACTAAATCTATTTTACCAAAATTTACAAACCCAGAAAAAACATATTTACCGATTAGCCCTGTAAAATTAAAAAGGTAGGCGCCACAGATAAAAAGTTATCATTAGTTAAATAGTGTGCAAGTTTAATTTGGCCCACACTGAAAATGCAGTTTCAGTATTATTAAAAAATATTGTAACTATAATACAAAATGCTTTTAATTGTACAGTCTATTACAAAAATTAATAATCAGTTTCCAAAGCCCGGTGCACTCTAGCTTGATTAGCTACTTTGCTAAACCATACCAGGTCAAAATATATGATCTTATACTAAAATAATATTTTAGTATAAGATCATTAAGACTTATAAAAAAATAAAATAACCTTTATATATTTAAAAATAAATCAGAACCTTAAATATCCTTTAACCAAAGAGGGGGTCTTACCGATAAGTCAAGATCATGGTATCCCATCATTTGCGCGTATATGCACCATATTGTACCTTTCTGGCACAATTTTACGCTATTAGCTAAGTAGTAAAAGTGTATGTTTTAAAGCAAGCAAAATATTGAAGCTTTAAGTACAACACGGTAATAATACTTTTTAGACATTTCTTTTTATTCTTCTTACCAAAAATAAGAAAATTTTCTTTCAAAGAATGCAGGTTTTATAAAGAAGACTATACTTAAAATCTTTAAATCTTGATACACATTCAACTCAACTTCCCTGTAGTTCTTAAGATTAAAAGAATAATAAACTTTTGTATCATCTGCAAATGCTAAGTCAATGATTTTAAAATATCAGAAGTATATACAAGAAAAAGCAACATTTTCTAAATGTGGTACACCAGAGAACACCCCAACTGGATTCAAGTCTTTAATATTTAAATTAATTTTTAAAACTTTTGGATAAACAGAGATTGCTGTATAACAAGTTATCCCCTGAACTTTTAGTTTATGGCCTGAAAAAATATATCCAATATAAAAATGCCCTTAATTCCTGATTTAAACCGTGCCGAAATCATGTTGCTTTTCCCATTTAAATAACATGGGATTTTTGGACTTTTTCTTTTTTTTCAGACAAAAGTAGATAAAAACCTACTTGTCGCATATTCTAATAAAAAATGTAATGCTCTTAAAAAGTTCCTTTACGAATTTTCGATTAGGTCACTCCTTTAAAAATTATTTACCGACAAACGTTGAGTTAAGATTAGGTTGTTTACATCCTCGGAAATTTAATATTAAACCGGCATTTTTTAAATAAAACACTTGGTATATTACATCACCATAAAATAAATATTTTAAAGGGCTGTAAGAAACAACCACATCTAATATGTCTATCTCCTATAGTTTTGGAAATATGGCCATTCATCCACAGAGTGTGAAAAGAATGCTTATATAGCGAAGTTCATTAAGAGTAGTCGAGTTTAAAATTTTGCTAGGGGCTTTTAAATAGTTATTACCCACTGGTCGAAAAAATAAATTTTAATATTTATTAATAAAGGGACTTTATTATTTAGGCATTAATCTCGTCTGCACCGGTCGCACTTGATTTAATACTATTTAATTAATTGCAAATATCGGACAAATCTGCTATGTAAAATGACACATTTAAATCTTTATCATATTTATTGTTATTATTAAAGTAAATCCTACAAATATTACCATTATTACCTGAAACATAAAAATAATTAAAAAAGAATCCATTTTATTAAGATTAGACAAAGTTTTAAGTATTAACTTATTTCTATCGGTTCAAACATTTTTTTCAAAGTAGACCATATAGTGCTTTATTCAGTGCATATTGAATTCAACTGTCTTTTTTTTTCTCTAATCGCGGACAGTGCAAAAATTTTTAATTTTTTGTGATTTAAAAAATATATCGTGTTTCTTTTTTAAAACTTTGTCTACTCTTATACATGTCCTAAGCTACTTATATTAAACTTAGGTAGGCTTATTCAAAATATATTTTTGCCTGCCAACTTATAAATAATCTACATGTATTATTTAAATAGTGTGGTCGCCTGTGCTAGAAGAAATTCATTTAAAATTCAGTGGTTTATTTTTTAATAAAACGCTCGAACACGTTAATCTCTTTTTTTTTACTGTAGCTTTTTTTAATAAAATGTATGTAATATAATTAGAAAAACCTATTTAATAATGCACTTTAAAATTCTGCATTTAATTTTTAATTTAAACCATTTTTACTACACCATGTCGTCTACCTAAAGTTGCGAGGATATACCCTTAAAACAAACTTGAAGTTAGCGGTTACATTAAAATAATAAATTCAGTTAAATTTAACATTTTTTTAAATTTATTTTAAAGTTACTAAGTTGTAACTGCTTTAAAAAATTTTTAAATGACAATAATAAAAACTGTATTATACATGGTTATTTCAAAATTAAAAAAATAATAAAAAAGAGGTCGTGACTTCGGTATTTGCAAAGCTTTTAATTCTTAGAAACTATTCCATTTTTTCTTTTTTCTTTTTTTTTTTTGTAGAAATAATAGTACTTTTCTTTTAACCGGTTTAGGTTTTTTACCTACTTCGTGTATCCTTTAACTTTTATTAAAACTAACCATTGCTAATAAAATTTTTATGTGTAAATCCACACTACTTAAATTTTTCTAAATCATCGTAAATATTAGATCTGAAAAGCTTATGTCAAAAAACCTTTAGATACCGAGTTATAACAAAATATTCAAAACATACCTATTAAAAAATTTCGAAAAAATTAAAAATAATTTTTCACTTCAACTCCCTGTATCTTCCTTTAAATTAACTTCTGGATAGAGGTAAGTTAAGTTTTATCCTTATATTTTGACAGAAGGTGTCCGTGGTTTTTCTGTGGACCATTAATTAGCGAATAAAATGTATATATTTGTGCTGCTCATTTATTTTTACATGAACAATGTGGGTGGCATTATTTAATTAGTTTAAAATAAAGTACATTTAGGTACGTTACCAATATGTAACTATTTGTATTAGTTTCTGTTTGTCACAACCATAACCTTTTTGCGACCAAATCAGTGCGTTTAGCTTCGGATTATCTTAAAACGGTTTCCAAAAAAATTTTTTTCCGTGTTGTTTTCGATAACTTCGTTTAAATCTCATAATACTCCTTTTTATAGAAAGATAATATAAGGTTGGGGCTACGGAGATTTGTATCCATTTCTTATGCGATCCCGCAAAATAACAAAAATCCCCTTTAATAGACTTTATCTGAATAATACAAGCGTAGAAGTTACAGGGCTTCCTAAACTTTATCTATACTATCTTCAGATTTACATAGCATTAACTTGATGCTCTTTTAAAATCGTTGGGCTTTTGGCTATTTTGCTTTTTTTATAGCTTTAAGAGGATATATTTTCTTTAGGATAATGTAAAAAATATATTAGGGGTTTGCTTAGAAAGGTCTGTTTTAACTGGAGTACTGATGTAATTTTAATTATGTGACCATGCGTGCTTTGTTTTACTTACAAATATAAATATGTTTAAACCTTTTTTGTTATAGGTTATTCTGGGTCAAAAATTATATTATTGCACCAAATTTTATAAAAAAAAATGGGTTTAAAAAAATCTAAACATTTATTAAAAGTATTTTAAAATTTAGGATAAAGAGCCCCTAAACCAACTAAAAGAAGTTATAATCGTTTCTAAGTTTACATTGTCAGGGCTAGTCTAAAAGTTAAATGAATTAAATGAATACAAAGGAAAAAAGTATTCGAATACCGCTGTAGTTGAATACCAGGATTTATGATAATATAAATACTTTTTGAATACCAAAACAGAGGTCACACTTTCATTTCTCATTATCTTGCACAAAATTGTCCTTGAGTTATACTTATACGGTTTTTTAAACATTTTAATATAACTTTTTAATGCAGGATTTGAATTACGATATCTGAATACAGAGTAAGTACTCAAATACAGAGGCTAGAAAACGGACAATAATAAAAACTGTATTATACATGGTTATTTCAAAATTAAAAAAATAATAAAAAAGAGGTCGTGACTTCGGTATTTGCAAAGCTTTTAATTCTTAGAAACTATTCCATTTTTTTCTTTTTTTCTTTTTTTTTTTTGTAGAAATAATAGTACTTTTCTTTTAACCGGTTTAGGTTTTTTACCTACTTCGTGTATCCTTTAACTTTTATTAAAACTAACCATTGCTAATAAAGTTTGGGACCATGCACAAATTTATGAAAAATAACATTTTCTGACAAATTGCAAATAAAAAGGTCTCTCATTTGTTGCACAACTTAATGGACCATATTGTATTATTCTTAACCGTGATGTGATAAATCTGGTTTCAAACGACCCCAAAACCACACAGTTACCGAGACCAAAGCCCCAGATCATAACTAATTTTTTTGTGTAGCAGTGTTATTGATTGTATTTTTTTATATACAGGGTGGCCGTCGAGGTATCAAAGATACCTCGGATATGAATTATATGACTAATTTTAAGCAAAATGATTTTATTTCCTTTTTTTTTATTTCTGACGGTTCTTGAATATATCTGGGTTTAAAGTTTAAAGCCTAAGAGAAAATGAGATTTATTTTAATAAAAAACGGCGCTTTGGGTATTGTCGTTGATATTTCCTAATTGGTTAGTTGTTGGTACTACCGTTGCAATATCTATACACGAAAATTATTTTGCGTGTTCCTTATGCAAATAAAATACAGGCCAAACTTTAACACAAGTTATGCAAAAAATTAAATAACCAACAGGTGCCAATAATGACAATTTATGAACAATCATTATTACAACTTTAGGTGTTAATTATTAAATTACTATGCAAGCTAGTATCAGGAATGTTATTTTATTACTCTAGAACCTAAAAATTGTTGGAAATTTAGAAAAAGTGAACAAAATTATTGTTGCCTAAAATTAATTAATTAATTTTAAAAAGTAAAATTAAAAACACATTTAATTTTTTTAAATCAATTTATTTAACCTAACTTAATAATAATAAATACAATTAAAATCGCAGCATGGTTGCAAATTTTGAAATGACAATTAAATGTAAATACCGTAATAATTAAATTAATTAATTTATCAACGACACCGTTCGTTATTTGCGTGCACGGATAATATGCCAGTTGGGGATAGTTTATGACTAAGCCACAATTTCTATCATTAGAATAAATCTTTACTTTAAAGCATTGTTATTGTTGATAAACGTGGTTGACAGCTTTAACAGTCTTACGTTGTAGAAATTTGCTTAAATACAGTGGTAGATAAAAAATTTTTTTTTTTTTTTGGTTAGTCAAAAGTCAAACATTACAGGGGTTTAAAAATGGATTTGATAGTAAGAACTAATCTAAAAATTACAAACTTCGGCTATGTAAAAATAAAGGTTCCATAGTCATGAAAGAAAGTACGATTGACAAACAAAGAATATTCTTTTATTTCGGAAAATAAGGAGTTACTACAACTATGTTGCTGGATACACAGTTAAAGTAAGTTAAGTAAAAATATAAAACTTATGAAGCTAAGGCCAAAGTTACATCTTGATACCTGGTGGTTTCATCACTTCTCAGAAAAGATGGAAATTTCTCTTTGGGGTTAAAATTTTTTGATTATCCATCCTATACCTTAGATATAGCACCATGCGCCAAGTCTAAAAGTGGTCGTTTTGTAAACGGATTAGGAGTGGCTTTTAAACGAATTAAAAGCAGCTTTTATCAAATCTGTCATTTCGTATTAAAAGTGGATCTAGGCATTTTTATTGCATAGTTTATACGTAAAAAGGCAAAAAATTTCCCGCACAAAAGTAAGTTTGTAAAATAAAAAAGCGTATAAACATTTCTGATATCATTTTTCGAGAAAAAAACAAAATTTTAAGCGTCAAAATTAACTTATTTAAGTAGAAATTAACAGCAGTTAACTTATATTATTGAAGGTGGGCGTAAAAGCTTTCTATAATTTTAAATCATCATATTTAATTTACAATGTTTAAATAAAACTTTCTACGTAAACACAGATTGTAAATATTATTGTCAAATGATCAATGATTTATTCTTAATTCACCCCAATTTAGGTTGGCAAATACATTTAAGCCAGTAAATATTGGTTAGTCCTTTAGTAAAGAAAGCCATAGATAACCCACATTTAGATCCGTACTACCTCGAAGCATTTTCCAGATTTTTACGCGCAGTAAACAAATAAGTGCATTTACGAGCATGCGTATTTTAAAAAGCATGGCCAAATACGAATCTGGCTTACCTTTCCTAACCGTGCTACTTGTACTCCGAACGGGAAACGAGAGCCTTGATAATTATGCCCGGCAATCCCGATAAAAGAAAAAGTAAAATTTCCAATAAATACTTTTAAAAAATTCGTAAACCTACTTTAAGTAATAAATAATCTAAAATTTTCTTAAAACCTAAAACTGAACATTACAAAGAGCAAAAATGAAAATATAATGGTTGGCGAGACATTGATTAATACTTAATATTAATACACCACCTTTATAGGAATCCTCATTTATTATACGTACAGCAAGACCTACTCACTTAGAATTAATATGAAAAATTTTCATTTATCATAAAAAAACCAAAGCATTGCGTGTTTCTAGTCATTATTTGCTTGCTAAATAACCAAACTACGTGAAATGTTATCTGTAATTACTGTTGATGGGCAAATGTTTAATTTTTAGGGCTATTAGGATTTTTCCGGGGAAGTCGCTTTAAGTGATTAATGCGATTTTTTACTTTGGTTGCTTTTGTTTTAAACTTATATGTTTTAATCAACTTTTTGTCCATGTTTTAAATTGTTCTTATTTTCAGGAACTCCTATTTTTAATACTTATTTATTTTTAATAATGAGTAATTACTTTCTTTATGTAATATGTAATGAGCAAGGCATTTTAAACGGTTTCAACGATAAAATTAGAAAAATCAACACCAGGATCAAAAAGCAGGGTCACTACCAACAAAGCAAACTAAACCAACCTGTCAATCATAAGTTATATACCCATATTCCAAGGACAATCAAATTTTCCTACAGACAACAATTCAGTTGTAAAAGTAACTACTTTTCCAAGAGACCGATTGTTCGACGAATATTTTTAGAATTTTAGACCTTTTTAAAACTGTCACATTAAAATTTAAATTTAATGCTATCCTAAAACCATAATATATTAAAAAAATTACCTTTTTAAAACAATAAGTTATTAATAATATTGTTGCATGAGGATCAAAAATATTTTAAGATTACCCAATAAATAAGTACATAACAATAACAAAAATACCAAATTAAGCTTAAAACCATATATTTTTCTAACTAAAGCCAAATAAAGTAGAAAAATTTCGCAAAAGTTGTGTGTGAAGTAAAATTTTTTGTGAGAAATATTTTTGAGGGTAATTTAGTACTTTAGTTTAATTTAAGAGGACGATTTTTAAAATAAAGTTTAACACTCTGTATCTGAAAATAATGCATTTCCGTTCAATGTTTATATAGCTTTTTTTTCTGATGTGAGATTTGTCCTTAAATTTCCTTAACAACATTCTGTAATACCCTGTATAGAAAATCGAACAAGGTTGTCACATAGTAAGTTTGTATAGTCAAAAAGCAAGGAAAATTACAATTTCCCATATTCCAAATCCAATTTTAATTACCTTTATCCTGAAATATTCACAAAGCTCTATTCAGAATAATGAATGTACTCTATTAGTGCCCTTACATCAAACTATTTTAATCAATTACAAAATTGCCACTAAGTTTGCCCGTAAGAATGGAACTACGCTTAAAGCGAGTCATTATTAGGCGAAACGAGCTTAAACCCTATATTTCATCAATATAAAGCTATATAAAGGGCGTATATTAACACTTTGATTTCATTTCACCAAATATTAATCTTTAAACTTAAAAAAAACATTTACAATAAGTTTTAAAATATTATATTAATTAAAAAAGTTGTATTAAACTTGATTAATTATTTTGGTAATGAATAATATAGTAAACTTTTTCCTTTTTGTAATTTTTCTTTTCCTTTTCAAAGTTTAAAGATATATAGATTTTAATTTTAAAAACTATTAGAGTAAACTATAAAATAGTTTTTATTGAAATGATTACAAATATTTCATTTATATATAAATTTGTTTTATTAGATTCAACAACACTTTGATACCTTTATTAAAACCCTTGTTAGTAAAATAGCAAAAATGAAAAGAAATTTTTAAGTATTTGAAAAAATACTTATTAACTTACTTTTTTTTAATGTAAAAATAGTAATTTAATGGTATGATAGACACTTTGTTTTTGAAGGTATGTACTATGTATATATATTATTTTACTTTATTAGGTGTTAATTAAAGTGTTATTTGTTTTATGTATTTACTTACTTTTGTTTGCATTTAAACTCAAGTATCATTTTTCAACACATAAATTTTGCGGAAGCATTGATTAAAAAAAACTAATTTCTATTATTATTTTTTCCATTTTTTTATTTATTTATTGTTTAAGGACAAGGACCATGTTTAAAAATTTTAAGGTTAAGCTTTTCATAATGAAAATATCTAAAGACTTTTTTAAATGGGACAAGATATCAAGGTCGGGTAAAATTTGAGTAAAAGGTTGTCTCTTAAAATACTTCTTGGCATATAAATAATTTCGGTTATGTGGCCTAGTGCCAAATGGAAAGATGGTCATGTAGCATTTTTAAGGGCCCTTTCATTCTCTACTGACATCCACTGTTTTAAAAGATCGGCATCGACTTTGCAGACTTAGGTTCGTTTAAAATTTGGCTTTAATACTGTATAAACATTGCGGTTTTAATGTTGCTGTAAGTTTAGAAAAGCTCAAAGAATTTTCAAAAACAGTGTCGTTGACTAAAGAATTAAAGAGCCTTAAAAATATGTGCTTTATGGCCCCTCCTTTTTATTTAAAATTAATTAGTTGCAAGTGCTTCCCTTGGCACTGGGCCACGTGACCGAAATTAATTTTATATCAAAAACAAGATTGATTGATAGTCTTTTATCCACATTTTACTTAATCTTAATACCTTGTCGCGTTCACAAGTTAGAGGAGAAGTTGACTTTTAAAAATCGCACTGTATGGTAAAGTAGGACCTAAAAAAAAAAAAGGACTAGGCCGATTTTAAAAATAAAATAGTAATGTGTAGAGAATAAAAAATTCAATAAATGAGGGTGCTTTTTGACCCCAGTTACCATTACAAAAAAAAAGTTGGTGGGTCCCCTTGGCACTGAATATTTTTAACCAATCTTGATATATGGTTCCATTTAAAAGATAAAGGGGCACAGGAAGACTTTTAATATCCTTACTCTATATTTAAACACGCCAAATTATATACATCGGTTACTTAACATGCATATTCTTGAACGACCTCTCTGCTAACACTTATATTTAATGTCATTCATACGCATAAAGGGACTGAGCGGAAAAATAAACAGAAACGCCAACAGAATGATTATACGCGTTGTACTAACCCCCATTACCTTATTTATCTCTGCTTGTTACACGGTAGATGCCGTAAATTTTCAAATTTAAATGGTTTAGAAATTAACTTTTGAGTTTTATTTTAGAGGTAAAATTTATTCCTTTACAGAATGTTCCAAAGTTTATATAGGGCATACATAAAAGAGAAAAGTTTTCGAAGGAATTAACAGACTTTGGGTTAAATGTAATATTTTTGAAACAAAACACTTTTTTATCTTTATTTAGGAAAAAATGTTTTGACATGACTGGTTCCTTTTATGATATGCATTTATTTAAATAACCTAATAATTAGAGTTTGAAATAAAATTATAATATATAAAAGTTAAATTTAAAATAAATTAAATTAAATAAACTTAAAATATTATGACAAAATATTTAAGTTAATAATAAATTTTTATTTTGTGACTTAGGCTGACTTGAATATTAAATATAAGAAAATGTTCGCCTATTTTACATGTGTAACAAATAGAATGTGAAATATAACCAATACGCATAAACTTAAACAATAATGGCGAAAGACAAACAATGGCCAATATTGGAGAAAAGGCTTAGGTTAAATATTGTAAGATGGGGAGATAATTAGTTATTTTAAATAAAAAAAACAAAGTAAAAGGACAAATAATGAGTATAATGTAAAACAAGGTATTTTCTATTTTTGTGTGTTGAAAATAATATGATATAATAATTTACTGTAAGTCGTAATTTTATTTGTAAACATACCAAACATCATTATTATTGGTTTAGTTTAGATGCTAAAAAATAGCCTATTATTTTGTAAAAAAATAATTTACGTTCCCATTTTTTTCTTTTTAAGATAGGTTAATATTTAAAGCTTTAAGACTCAGATTCTACCATCCTGCAAATCAAGAAATGTACTTTAACTCTTAATTTCTCATTGAATAATTTTTATGTATCAAGACCTGTGTGTGAACTAATAATTTAAATAAGATGTGACTTTTCTTTTCTTTTTATCAAACAATAAAATTAAAAAAATGTTAAAAATTATTTAAAAATACAGATATCATACTACATTTGTTATTACCAACAACGTCTAAACTTTCGCAACTCCGCCAGTGTAAAACAGAAACCTACTACATGCTAAAAGGGACACCTATAACGGCTTCACAAATTGAAAATATTAAGTACAGCAAACTCTCCTATTAATTTAATAAATGTAATATTTAATATTAGTTTACAGTTATTCTTAAAAAAGTCACTTGAAGTAAGTGCATAATAATGGGTATGAACGGGTTAAAATTATTATTAAAGTCAAAAATAAAAATATAAAATATAAAAGTAAGATTTAAAATAAAATATAAAAAATATATTGAAATCCCATATGGGCTTAAAGTTGTCTTTTTGCTTCAAGTAATTAAATATCTTCCTGATTACAAATATTTTATAAACTTTTTTGATTATTAGTCCTTGTTTGTCCTTAGCAATAATTATTCATTTTTATGCGTATAAGCTATAAATTAGCAGTTTTTGGCTATAATTTGTTATTTTATATTTATAAATTCTGTCTAAATATCAAAGTAAATTCGTATATTATACAAAGGCGTAAAACTCTTAATTAACATCGCTTTAATTAAAGGTTAAATCACGAAAGAACCGTTATGTCTGTCTGACATCCCTAGGAACATCTCAAAAGGTTTTCGGTTTTCCGCAAACTGCCCTTATTATTAGGATGTTACTGTGACAAGGCATTTTTAATTACAGTAAGTTAATGGCAATAAAGTATAATTATATTTTTATAATTTATTTAAAGGCTAATAATTTTTATGTATCAAGACCTGTGTGTGAACTAATAATTTAAATAAGATGTGACTGAAGTTTACTTTAAATACCTAAGACATTGCACTTATTGAATATGTATTATGTGCAAAATTGCATTACTACATCCTGTTTCCCAAAGGATAGTAGTAAAAAATAAGGTGTTACATTTTATTTTTAAAAAGTTTATGTATAATAAGCTAATATTAATAGATTTAATGAATGTTTAACAGGCTTTTAATTATATAAAGTAATTTAAAAGTAAGTTTTTCCGGCGACCATTATTATCAAAAAAATTTACCCAAAAGATACTTTCCAATATTGTTTTATTAAAAAATTAATTTTAACAAAATATTTTGGTAAATTAGTTTATGGTTATATTAGGTAACACTTTTCAGTAAATGCTGTAATACCCTTAAATAGTCTAGGCCCAATTATAAGTGTTCATATTATAATTTCTAATAATTACTTTTGTTGTGCAAATTGTCTTGGTTTAATTTAAAATAATTTTTTTAATACCTACAAATAATAATTTACCTTGAAGCTAACGAAGGCTCTGAACTGCTTGGTGGCAAATAAACTGATATTATAGAACGTCATCAATACCTCAATACCTCTACAGATTGCTTGGTGAATGTCAAAGGCCTTCTTATCTGAGAGGTATTTGGTTTCAATTTTTATCGTACTAAATATTTACCTTTAAATAAGGTTTTTTAATATATATAGGCTGATTTTTAATCTGTACGCATAAACTGAAAAAATTATTGCTTAGGACAAATAATAACTAAAAATTAAAAAGTAAGTAAAAAATTTTTTTTAGGAAGATACGGTTGTTCCAAAATTAATTTAGGCATACATTGAAGAATAAAGTTTATGAAAATATTTTCAGGTTTTGGTTTAAAAGTAAAATTTTTGAAAAAAAGCTTTTTTATTTTTATCAAAAAGAAGCTTTAAAATATTTTAACACAACTGGTTTCTTTATGATGTGCAGTTAATAATTTTAAGTATAAGTTTAAAATAAACTCTATTTAATATAATCTAAAAATATTTAGGCTCAATATTGTATTTTTAGTTTCGCGACTTACCCTCTATCTAGGGCTTCCCAAACAGTGCGTCGCGACGCCTTGGGGAGTGGCACTGTCTGTATCTAAGTATTCGTAACGTAAAGATATTAGGCAAAGAACTCTTTTTTGCTTGTCAAAAGTTTAAGGGTAAGAGACTGTTGTTGCTTTTTAAAAATCGTAAAAAATTAGACGACGACCTTTTCTTTTGCTTGTCATTTTTTTTTGTAAATTTTTGTTGTTACAAGTTTACTTGGGCATAAGGGCGTCATGAAAGAATAGCATGTGTCCCAGGGCAAAAATAATTTTAAATTCGTCGAGATATCTATGACATAATCTGCTTGCTCATTATTTTTTTATTCCAGTATAGGCGCATACCTAAACCTGCCTGTTATTTTTGACTGAAAAAATGAACAAGCAGGTTATGTCATAGATATCTAGACGACTTTAAAATTATTTTTTGGCCAATTTTTGACAGATTTAAAATATTTTATTTTTTTACAAGAAGGAAAGGCAGTAAACGAATGTTTTCATGATAATTATGCAAGGTAATGTGTAATAAACATAAATTTATTAGGTAAATGGTTACGGTTAAATAACCCTAGAGTTATATAACCTATATGTTAGAATCATACCAATAAATGTGAAAATAAGAAATGACTTAACTCTTTTAGTCTTCTTTTAAAAATCAAGTAGTGTGGCATTATAACAAAATTTTAAATTGCTTAAGCTGATAATGACATCAATTTGGATGTGGATAAAATAGTGACTGGTGTAAAAAATATAAAATGTTTTTTTTTACGAGTTTTTAAGGGTATTTGTATATTTAATAAAATGTTTAATAAAATTGTAGTAAATTTTGTTTTCAATTTTTAGCAAATAAAGCCAATGTCAAGTTTTCTTTACCAATTTAAAAAAAAACATATGCCCGTAAAACCTTTGAATATATCTTCAAATGGGCAAAATACAGATATACTTACGAATATATTACAAAAACATATATAGAATTAGCCATTTAGGTTTGATAAAGTTTTTTAAATATCCTTATTATATGGAAAATTTGACATTGACTGTTTAAATAAAAAACCCATTAATTACACAATTAAAGTTAAAAAAAAAATATTACTTTTGTTGCGCAAACTGTTCTTATAAATTAGTATGTTTATATGTTTACTTAATTTTTCCAATACCTTCAAATAATAATTAACCTGAAAGCTAATAGAGACCCTTACTTTACCCTTAATCTATTTCATTGAGGGCAACACTGTTTGGTGACAAATAATCTGATAGTATAGAACCTCATCAATACCTCTACAGATTGCTTGATAAATGTCAAAGGCCCCTTATCTGAGAGGTATTTGGTTTTACCTAAATTTATCGTTCTAAATATTTATCTTTAAATAATGTCTTCTCAGTACAGGATGTTTTCCTAACTACGGTATTAAACTTAAAAAGGTGATTTATTATATGTTTTTATGAAAAAAATTCGTTACAGTTTCTAATAAAGTCAGTATTTTTTAAATATCTTAAAAACCCTTTCACCGATCTAAATAAAACTTGGTTCATTTATTAAATGTAATAAGGCACTTGTAAAGCTCTAAACTGATTAGGAATATTGTGTCCAGTGGCGTCGCACTGGGCACCACAACCAATATAATTCAGAAAAAAACTAACTTTTTACAAAGTTGTTATTTTTTTTTTCGATTTAGCAATTAAAAATGCAACTTTTTACTCTTTTAAATTTTATTTGTATCTAGCTTCGTTTTGAAGAAAAACAAATTAAAGCCACTTTAATTTTTTCTAAAAGGTACCCATAGACAACATGGCAAAAAAATAAGAAATAAATAATTATTTGCTCAAAAATGAATATCGGAAATCGCAATGTTCTTTATTTACTAAAATCAAAATTGCTTCGGATTTTATTTTATGCCATCAGTGGTGTTTTTTTTGAACCCAATAATCTTAATCTAGGAAAGTACTACAGAGTACTACTTATTACATTTAATGGGTGTACCAAATTTCATTTAAATCGATTGAAGCGTTTTTAGGATATTTAAAAAAGTACTGACTTTTTTAAACACTTTTACGCTTTGTATCTTAAAAATGAAGCAAGATACACATATTTTTTTATATACAAAGGCATAAGGATTTACCCATTTAAGTTTCTGTACCGTAGTTAGAAAACACCCTGTATGTATAGGGTGATTTATAAATATGTTTAAACTTGGGAATTTATTGCTTAGAAAAATAATGACTTAGATTAGGGAGAAAGGTTTAAAAATAGTTTTACTTAGGAAGATAATAAAATATTTTGACCACAAAGAGAAAGTAAATTATAAGCACTAATAATAACTTATAATTTAAAAAATATGGCGTTTGAATATCATATGCTCGGTTTAAAAATTTTTAAGGTTTTAAACCAAAATTTGTACTTTTAAACTAAAAACAAAAATATTACTTAGTGGACTATAATGGTAAGGAAACGTTTTCCGTAAAATATTTAATAAAATTCAGTAGTAGAAATATGCATAATGGTTTATTAAAATTATCACGTATCACCTAGTTATTTAAAATTCATAGTTTTTCCTTATAGGCACACTTTTTAAACGTCGTTGGGTGCAAGTACTTACTGTAACAGTGGGCGTTGTCTATAGAAAATAACACTGAGTAACAGTAATTTTGCGGCACAGTAGGTTGATGTCAATTTTATATGAGAATAGTGTGCTGAATACTAAAAAATATAAGATTTGTCAAATTGGCTCTAGTTTTTGATATAAAGACTTATAACTATTTCACTGAAAAACAAAAATAATAATATGTTTGAAAGAAATATTTTTATTGAACTCCTCTAAAAGAACGATACAAAAACAAAAAAATAAATATTCTGTTTACTTGAATAATAAGAAAAAATACAAAAGAAATCCTGAGGGATTTTCTACTATATTTTTGCCGAGGACAATCCCTTACTACCATTATCCTAATGTCCTAGTGAAACCGTTCTCCTTGTTCTTCACTGTAATTACCCAGGTTATCCGGCCCAAATGGCTGTGTAAAAATGCAATTTTATACTTATATTAATCTGTTAAGAAGCATTTTAGCAACTAGTTTTGGATAGTTTGGTGCTCTGTAATTTCCCAGAAAATGTTTACCTACTATAACAAAGCTTAGGCATGCTTCAGATTTAATTTGTGTCATATGGTTTCGAATTCAGTATCTTTTATAAGAGTATGGATTTACGGTCCATCGAAGATGCCCGCTTTTAATTTTTCCATACTCGGAGTTTTTTTACACACATATTAAAAACAGTCACCAATCTTTTAAGGGCTTTGATAAATTGTTTTATTATCCCAAGCTTAATGTGAAGTGGTGGAAGAAAAATATTTTCTCTGGATATCAGTGGCTCAAAAATCACATTTGCTTTTCCTACCCCCATAGTTTCTCTCAAATGCTATACTTTTTTGATCCAATGTTCAATTTTTGCGCGACTATCCCGTAGACATTTGAAACAGGGGTATTTAGTATATCCTTCCTGCTAGCACGAGCTAATAAATGTCTAACAAAAATATATTAACTAATAACAAGAATTATTTGTTTTTTTTTTTAATATCAGTAGACTATGGGGCGATTTAACCAGACAGACGCCGCCGACGCCTGACGTCACGACGCCTGACGTCACAGTCGACGCCTGCGCCTAACCGATTACCGAGGAATCTTGGGCGACGCCTATTTTAGGGTACTGCGCATGCGCGTCATATTTAGGAATCTTGCGCAACGCATTATTTAGGGCGTGGTCAATCTGTCAAACGTCATCTGTCACCTGTCATCTGTCAAATGTCAAATATCAAATGTCAATAGGAATCTAACCTAGAAATATGGACGTCACGCCTCGGACCGGCGCTTAGGGCTCCGCTCCTTTGGTTCTTTCGCTGTCCTATTATCCGGGGGCCCCACAAGGGTATTAACCTGTTAAACGGTTGACATAACCTTAAACTTTTATGAGTATTGTATATCGACAAAATGGTGCTACGTCATTATGTTAAACTAGTCAACATAACCTCAAACTTATATGCATGTATCTTACGCATACGGAGACATAACCAAAAATGACGTCAACATAACCTAGAAATATTTTAAGATTGATTAACATAACCTCAAAATTTTACACGTACGTGGTTTATAAAACATGACGACAAAATGGTGAAGGTAAAAATACAATTAACTACTTACAACTATTTATAAATAATAGAATTTTTTTGTATATTTCCTAAAATTAACCCCTAAAATAAGACTTAAGGGTATTTTTAAAAATATTTTATAAAAGGGTATCATGAAAGATCGTTATCAGCCGGGGTACCGAAGGTACTTTTTCCACTATTTGCGCAAACTTAACTATAATGGTTTAGCCAGAAAATGAGTTTTAGGGTCTGCGCATGTTGCCAATGTGGCTTAAACAGTTTTTGACGTATATTTCGGCTTCTAGTAGACCAATTTTAGTTATTCTTTTTTAAACAATTTATTTTTAATAAGCCTATAAATATTAGTGCTAAAAATTTAAATAATTATGTTATTTGAGTGTAAATAGGGCCTTAACAGTTTTTAACGTATATTTCGGTTTCTAGTAGATCGATTTTAGTTGTTCTTTTTGCTAATAATTTAATTTTTATAAATCTACAAATATTAATACTAAAATTTTTAATAATTATGTTATTTGATTGTAAATAGGGCCTTAACAGTTTTTAACGTATATCTTGGCTTCTAGTGGTTTGATTTTAGTCATTCTTTTTTAAACAATTATTTTAAATAAATATATTAACACTAATTTTTTAAATAAATATGTTATTTGAGAGTAAATAGGGCCTTAACAGTTTTAACGTATATTTCGGTTTCTAGTAGACCGATTTTAGTTGTTCTTTTTGCTAATAATTTAATTTTTATAAATCTACAAATATTAATACTAAAATTTTTAATAATTATGTTATTTGAGTGTAAATAGGGCCTTAACAGTTTTACACACAACAGTTTAACGTATATCTTTGCTTCTAGTGGTTTGATTTTAGTCATTCTTTTTTAAACAATTATTTTAAATAAATATATTAACACTAATTTTTAAATAAATATGTTATTTGAGAGTAAATAGGGCCTTAACAGTTTTTAACGTATATTAGAAATACAGGGCTGTTTTTGGAAATACAGGGCTGTTTTATAATAAAATAACAGCGATATAATTTTAAAGACGGCAAAATTACTGCTTTTTAAATAAAATCCCTGTTATTTGCCGTCTTTTAAATTATTTCGCTGTTATTTCATTAATAAACAGTGTATTACAGTATAGTTATTTAAAAGACGGCAAAATTACTGCTTTTTAAATAAGAACACTGTTATTTGCCAGTCTTTTAAATTATATCGCTGTTATTTCATTAATAAACAGTTTATTACAGTATAATTATTTAAAAGACGGCAAATAACAGGGTTTTATTTAAAAAGTAGTATTTTACTGTCTTTTAAATAATTATACTGTAATACACTGTTTATTAATGAAATAACAGCGATATAATTTAAAAGACGGCAAATAACAGTGATTTTATTTAAAAAGCAGTAATTTTGCCGTCTTTTAAATTATATCGCTGTTATTTTATTAATAAACAGTGTATTACAGTATAATTATTTAAAAGACGGTATAAAGAGTGATTTTATTTAAAAAGCAGCGTTTTTTAAATAAAATTTATGTTATTAACTGATCAGCTCTTTTCAACGGCTTAAAATCCTTAAAAGGTTCTAAACTTTGTTGGTTTCGTTAGTTGTGCAGTAGCTTTGCCAAGATGAGTATCGTCTCTGAAGACTTTCAAAAATTATATAAGAATTCTAAAGTTCCCGATGAAGTCCTTCACTCCTATATCTCTTTGTTTAATGAAAACATTTCATGGAACTGGGATTATGAGATTAAAACTGAAATATCGAATAAAGAGAATTGCCAGTTTTCTCCTGCTATTTACCTGTACCTTATCAAAAAGGCACATTATGGTATGCCATGGGTGAAGCAGATGTTATCAAAATATTTTTCATCAGAAGCTCGAAGAACAAGGTGTTTTCCACTTCACAAATCAATAGATATAAAACAACCCCTAGCCTGTGAGTTATTTCACGAACTACAATTGGTGTTTGCTATTTATCTAGCAGTGACGATTAAAGATGTAAAACGTAGAAAAAAACCTCTTAAGATTGGTGTTCATCCTGAGTTTAAGAAACTAAAGAATTATCTATCTTTTAGAGGTATAGAGTATGAAGATCTTCCACCGTATATGTTGCTTCAAGTTCCTGGTTTCCGTAAAAGAAAAGTGTCCAATCATTAGAAAATACTTTTAGTTTAAGACTAAGTTTGTTACAATGTCGCTTTGTAATCACTATAATCCTAAAATTTTTGTTAAATAGTAATTACACTCGATAAACATGTTACGTATGTACTCTGTATATATTTTTTATTAAATACAATATATATCTTTATGTTTTATATGTAGCTGTTTTTGTTTTAAGATAACCCTTTATATATTTAATATATAATTTTTAAAATACGTAACCGTTTTCTAAAATACGGCACTGTTTTTCTAAAATACGGCACCGTTTTCTAAAATACGGCACTGTTTTTCTAAAATACGGCACCGTTTTTCTAAAATACAGCACTGTTTTTCTTAAATACGGCACTGTCCCTGTATTTTCAAAAACAGCCCTGTATTTCCAAAAACAGCCCTGTATTTCCAAAAACAGCCCTGTATTTCCAAAAACAGCCCTGTATTTCCAAAAACAGCCCTGTATTTCCAAAAACAGCCCTGTATTTCTAATATACGTTAAAAACTGTTAAGGCCCTATTTACTCTCAAATAACATATTTATTTAAAAATTAGTGTTAATATATTTATTTAAAATAATTGTTTAAAAAAGAATGACTAAAATCAAACCACTAGAAGCAAAGATATACGTTAAAAACTGTTAAGGCCCTATTTACACTCAAATAACATAATTATTAAAAATTTTAGTATTAATATTTGTAGATTTATAAAAATTAAATTATTAGCAAAAAGAACAACTAAAATCGGTCTACTAGAAACCGAAATATACGTTAAAACTGTTAAGGCCCTATTTACTCTCAAATAACATATTTATTTAAAAATTAGTGTTATATATATTTATTTAAAATAATTGTTTAAAAAAGAATGACTAAAATCAAACCACTAGAAGCAAAGATATACGTTAAACTGTTGTGTGTAAAACTGTTAAGGCCCTATTTACACTCAAATAACATAATTATTAAAAATTTTAGTATTAATATTTGTAGATTTATAAAAATTAAATTATTAGCAAAAAGAACAACTAAAATCGGTCTACTAGAAACCGAAATATACGTTAAAACTGTTAAGGCCCTATTTACTCTCAAATAACATATTTATTTAAAAATTAGTGTTAATATATTTATTTAAAATAATTGTTTAAAAAAGAATGACTAAAATCAAACCACTAGAAGCCAAGATATACGTTAAAAACTGTTAAGGCCCTATTTACAATCAAATAACATAATTATTAAAAATTTTAGTATTAATATTTGTAGATTTATAAAAATTAAATTATTAGCAAAAAGAACAACTAAAATCGATCTACTAGAAACCGAAATATACGTTAAAAACTGTTAAGGCCCTATTTACACTCAAATAACATAATTATTTAAATTTTTAGCACTAATATTTATAGGCTTATTAAAAATAAATTGTTTAAAAAAAGAATAACTAAAATTGGTCTACTAGAAGCCGAAATATACGTCAAAAACTGTTTAAGCCACATTGGCAACATGCGCAGACCCTAAAACTCATTTTCTGGCTAAACCATTATAGTTAAGTTTGCGCAAATAGTGGAAAAGTACCTTCGGTACCCCGGCTGATAACGATCTTTCATGATACCCTTTTATAAAATATTTTTAAAAATACCCTTAAGTCTTATTTTAGGGGTTAATTTTAGGAAATATACAAAAAATTCTATTATTTATAAATAGTTGTAAGTAGTTAATTGTATTTTTACCTTCACCATTTTGTCGTCATGTTTTATAAACCACGTACGTGTAAAATTTTGAGGTTATGTTAATCAATCTTAAAATATTTCTAGGTTATGTTGACGTCATTTTTGGTTATGTCTCCGTATGCGTAAGATACATGCATATAAGTTTGAGGTTATGTTGACTAGTTTAACATAATGACGTAGCACCATTTTGTCGATATACAATACTCATAAAAAGTTTAAGGTTATGTCAACCGTTTAACAGGTTAATACCCTTGTGGGGCCCCGGATAATAGGACAGCGAAAGAACCAAAGGAGCGGAGCCCTAAGCGCCGGTCCGAGGCGTGACGTCCATATTTCTAGGTTAGATTCCTATTGACATTTGACATTTGACATTTGACAGATGACAGGTGACAGATGACGTTTGACAGATTGACCACGCCCTAAATAATGCGTTGCGCAAGATTCCTAAATATGACGCGCATGCGCAGTACCCTAAAATAGGCGTCGCCCAAGATTCCTCGGTAATCGGTTAGGCGCAGGCGTCGTCTGTGACGTCAGGCGTCGTGACGTCAGGCGTCGGCGGCGTCGCACTGTAGGCACAAATCCAAATCTAGGTTGCAAAAGTCACTTTATGAAACAGGATATTTAACATTGTATTTTTATTAACAACATATTCAAATACAAGAAACTATATGTACTTAAAAAAATATGAGCTCCATAACTTTTTTAAAGGTGCAAAGTCACAACTTTAAAAACTTTGCACATTAGTAGACGAATTCTTCCAATAAAACAGTTGTGTTTAGATTTTTTTTTCTACCAAAGTAGGCCGTGAAAAACAAAGCGCTTCGAAACTATGGATGACTGTACTTTAGGTTTGCTTATTAGTAGCACAAGTTTAGGCTTGAAGTTAAGTTTCAGTTTTTATGGTGATTTAAGTTTTTGTGTCTCGGTAAGTACGACGAATTATTAATATTTAAGATTCATAGGAGTAAAACTATGTGAGGGCCAAAGAGTGCCACGCTAAATTTTAACTTTTTCAATAGAATAAGATGTCTAGTTTTCAGAAATGTTAGTGAGAAAATGCGCAAAAAGTCGCAAAATTGTTATATCGAAAAATGCTCGGGTCTGCATTAGTCTTCTTACGTGCTTTTAGGCCATTCATATTAGAATTCATTGGACAGAATAAAGGGAAAACAATATAATAGCCTGTCATATGGCGCATTTATAGCACCAAAGGGAGGCCTTTAAATGACCAAAAGTTATATTGCTAAAAATGTCAGCTTCGCCCCAAAAACCACCAATGTGCACTGGACTGATTTTTTTATGTTCTGCTGTTTTTCTTAGAAACTATTGCTCGCACAGAAAAATTTATTCTTTCTAAAACTATTCCCTATGAAATCTTCTACCAAAATGTTGGCAAATGATTTTGCCCAAAACATCCCTCGCCCATGTCATGGGTAAAAGAAATATTTTTATTTTTTTTATTTTTCAGTTTTAATTTTGCGAATAGGGGGTTATCTACATGAGAATTCATGAAGGTTAGGTCTATAAAAAATCAGTGCAGTGTGCATTGAGGGTAGTTGTTGGGGGTGAAGCTGACATTTCCTTTGGTGCTGTTTTTTTATCTTTCTTCACGTTCTATTTACCTTTTCAAATAAAAAAACAGTTTTCACAACCCACTTTTGCTCCCTGAACACCTCCTCTGAATATTGGGGATTCCCCCCCCCAACCACCCTGCATATAATTAAAAATATATTTTTTTGTTTTTTAGTTAAAATGTTCGAAGTATCAAAAAGAATATTGTTTGACATGTGGCAGAATTCTAGCCAGAATGATCGCATTGAGGAAATATTTCAATTAGTAGCGAACAAGTTAAATATTGGCCACGAAAATATTTCACATGAGACAAAGGCGCAGTGGAAAGCCCAGATCAAAGACATCTCCCACAAAATGAATTCAAGGTGGAAAAAAGCAGGCAGAAGAAGAGATCGATTTTTAGAGCAAAATCATAGCTGGCTGGACAACAATGCGATTAGATTTGAAATAATTCCCCCTAAGAAATTTTCAGGAAGCAGTACCAGGAAAATCAGGAAGACCGCATAAGCCTTTTAGTGAAGTTCTTCACAGAACAAAAAAACAAAAAGTTAAACACCTGCTTTCATCATCTACAGAAGAAATTACATTTGCTGCGGAAGTTGCTCTCAGAAATGTTGGAAAAAAGATGCTGCTAGTCTAGTTAAAAAACTTAGTTTAGAACCTCCAAGTACGTCAACAAAAATAAAACATTTATTGGAAAAACAAACTGATCAGAAACAACGAAAATATACGAAAGAAGAAGCCCTAGCTATTTTTTGGATTGTCGTCTGACGAAGCAATCTTATGTAAATTTAAGGAAAAGCGCCATTGAAGCTGGACATGACTTATATCCGTCATATAAACAAATTCAGAAAGCTAAAATGGAATGTGGTCCTCCCGAAGAAAATTTTTTTATTGATGAAGCAAAAGCAGAAGTTGAATTACAAGCCCTAATGGACCACACTGCTGAACGCTTGGCACACGTTCAAGAAACTGTCCTCCTGCAATACGCTTCCTCAATGAAAAGACAAGTTTTAGATCTAATTTTAATAAGCAAGTATGGGTGTGACGGAAGCTCTGGGCACAGTAGATATAAACAGGCGTTTCAAAATCAGGAGGCTAATGATGAATATTTATTTGTTTATTCCGTAGTTCCAATCAAACTACAACCCAAAGAAAACGATGCAATAAATTTGTGGCAAAATGATAGGCCTTCATCGACAAGACATTGCAGACCCATAAAATTTTTATTTTCGAAAGAGACTACACAAATGGTGACTTTGGAAAACGAAAAAATAAAAACTCAAGTCTTAGAATTAAATCCAACAACTATTTATTTGGAAAATAAACAAATAAATATTCATCATCAGTTCCATTTCACCATGGTTGATGGTAAGCTATGCAACATTTTGACAGACACGAAGTCCTCACAGACATGTTACATATGCGGTGCTACCCCAAAAGTTATGAATTTAAGACCTAATTTATTGCAGAGCAAATGCGAAAATTATGGTTTTGGTCTGTCAACACTTCATGCTAGAATAAGGACTTTTGAATGTTTACTTCATATAGGGTACAAGTTAAAAGAAAAGCAATGGCAGGCTAAAGGAAAAGAGCAACAGGAACAAATAAAAATTAGAAAATTGGAAATGCAACAAAGATTTAAGAGTGAGATGGGTTTAGATGTTGACAGACCAAAACCTGGCTTTGGTTCGAGCAATGACGGTAATACCGCTAGAGCTTTTTTCAATAACCCAGAAAAAAGTTCAGATATTACAGGGGTCGACAAAACACTAATTTACCGGTTTAGTGTAATATTGGATGCTGTCTGTTCTGGTTTTGAAATAAATTTAGAAAACTTTGAAAAATACTGCAATAACACCGCAGATTTGTATGTAAGTCTTTATCCGTGGTATTATATGCCTGTGACTGTGCACAAGTTGCTGTTTCATTCCACTGAAATTATTAAGCATTGTGTCGTGCCTATTGGGCAACTTTCTGAGGAGGCCCAAGAGGCACGGCACAAAGATTGCAGGAGATTTCGGGAACACAACACCCAAAAAAGTCGCGAAATGCCACGAATAAAGACTTACTACGAATGCTTTTAGTGTCGTCCGATCCAGTTGTGGCCACTTACCGCCAAAAAAGTGCAAAACCTAATAAATCATTATCTCATGATGTTTTACTTCTTTTAAATTGCCCAGAGCTTCCTTCAAAGGTGGATGAAATGAATGAATCTGATAGAGTGGATGAGTATGATACTGAAAATGAGAGTGAGTAGACCTTTAAAGTATTTTTTTTCGTATCTAAGTGCCCAAATCTATTTTTAAATCTGCCATAAAACTCAGGTTCGCTGTGAAAAGAAAATGGTTAGTTAAGCTTTGGTTTTAAAAAAGTTCGTGAATTTATTTGGATTAGACATTAGCGAGATACCTTTAAGTTCCTATGTTTATTATTATTTACTTTTTGTTCCTTTATTGTAAGACTTAAGTAACTACTCTAATTAAATTTAGTATCTATAATTATTATTTATCTATCTAGTATCTAGGTATAATAATTTAACGTTTCTTTATAAATTTAATTACTTGTATAGAAATTGGTTTTGTTTTTGTATATAGCAAAGTATAGATCTATATCTATTTATTTTCTATTAAATGTTATTGTTGATTTTGCTTAAAATAAAATTATTCTAATACATAAAATAAAAAATCTAAAAATTAAACTTTCTCCGTTATTCTTATTTATTATACCTACCTAAAATTGAAAAAATATGATAGGTTAATACAAAAATTACATTCCTGAAATAGTTTAAGGTATCAATATAAAAATAATTAAAGAAATACAAAATTGACCACCATTTTGAATTCGCCATCTTGAATTTTCAGCACATACAACTGTCAAAATATTCTACAGTCATATTGAAGCATCTATACCAAATTTGAAGTCATTGTGTTGTATATGAACATTTTAAACATTATTGCAACCTAGTTTGGCGATTTGGCCCACAGTGCGTCGGCGGCGTCTGTCTGGTTAAATCGCCCCATAGTCTACTAATATCTCGTTTATTTTAAGAGCAAGAGTCAATTTAAAAATAGTAAATGCATAGTTTGCATGACTAATACAAGGGTTTATAAAAAGAATTAACAAAATTAATGCCGTAGATTTTTTTTTGTTTTGCGTTGTAATATGGTTGTACTTCCAAATTCAATTTTTTTAGCAAAACCTGACGACTTTTAGCCAGATATATACGTTATAGGAAAAATCCTAAGAAAACCGACCGTAGCTTTATTATACACTTGCTGCATTTCGGATTTAGATTAAGATAGCTAGAAGCAATAATAACAGTATACCGTATCTAATTAGCAGATTATTAAAGATAGAAGCGCATTCAGCTGGGATACCTACTCCATAATTAATTTATATCTTGATCATTTACTAACAAAAACTCTTTTTAAGATTAAACAAATTACGTTCAAAATATAATTCAATTTAAATAGATGTTTGGATACATTATACAGGGTGTTCAGTAACTCTACTGAACAACTTTAAAGGATGATTCTACAATAAAAAATAAAAAAAAAAGTTCCTATAAACACACTTATGTTCCAAAAATCTGAGTTTTTGGCCAGTTCTTTTGTTGTAAAATTTCAAAAAGATTTTAGATCAAAGCAAAACGTCGCAAGACGCTCCATTCTGCAAATTATCACTAGATCGCGAGATCAGCACAAATTGTGAAGCAGTTAGATCTATTGTCCAATGCTTTATGCAAAGAAGAAATCCAGGCTTTTGCTTTGAGGAGATTCTGCTTTTGTCAAATTAAATTTTGCTTTGAATCAAACTCCGCTCTTGTTTTTGGAAAACTAACAAATTATATATATATATATATATATATATATATATATATATATATATATATATATATATATATATATATATATATATATTTGTTAGTTTTCCAAAAACAAGAGCGGAGTTTGATTCAAAGCAAAATTTAATTTGACAAAAGCAGAATCTCCTCAAAGCAAAAGCCTGGATCACTCCTTAAGCCGCGTGCAGACGTGTGTAATGCAACATGTAACATGCAACGTAACATGTAATGCAACAAAGGATCTTAATGTTGAAAGGAATTGGTAGATCAACTAGGTTATAGAGCAAGATCTTTTTTATTTTAACATATTACTGGGTAGAAAAAATCAGTAAACAAAAAAATGTCGTTGCTGGTTGAAAATCCAACTATTTTATAAAAGAAACGGTTTTGAAAAATGTATTTCTCTTAATAACATTCAATTAATTAAAGTATTTTTCTTTTGTCTCCACATGTTAAATTTATTGTTTCTTGCAACAACACTTAAACACGTTCAAAAGATACTGCAAACTCACATCGAACGCCTTTGTGTTTGCGCAAAAACCAATACCTGTATGGATCGAGAAGAACGTTCCAGCGCGCATTACGAGCACCCGTCCAAACGTGCGAATACTGTTAACTTATATATTCGTAGAGTAACTGAACATCCATACACCCTGTATATTCCGAAACGCCGTATAAAACACTTTATTTAAATGAAAAGAGTTTTTTGTTTTACTTTTACATTCGGTCTCTTAAATATATATTTTATAAGATAATACAGCAAGTAACCTTTTTATTTCTCTGCAATAAATTAAATTTATAACTGTCTTTGCTACAAGACTTCTTTACCTCAATCATTAAGGATAAAATTTTTGTGCATGCTAAGAATGCCTGATCTAAAAACCCTCGTTTTGGTTAGTTTTAGAAAATCTCGAATCGCTTTAGGGGTCAATGATTTTGGCTTGCAAGCGAGGTAAACCTGATTTAATCCCGGGGCCCCGGATAAATACAGGGTGTCTTCCAAAGGTGAGAAAAAAATTACCTACTACACAAATTATCAAAGCTAAAATATAACGATCAACTTACTTTAGTCTTAAAATTGATGATTTCGGAGATACATGGTGTCAAAAATTGGCGTGAGAAATAAATCTTTTTTAACTTCACCATATAATATCTTAAAAGTTAAGGCATTTGGAACATATATTGATTATTAATAATCACTTGAAGATTTATACTTATACTACTATAAATTATTTATAAAAAACCAAAACCAAAATAATTTTTTGACACCCTGTATATCCAAAATTATCTACTTGTGGATAAAGGTATTACATAACGTGACATTACTTAGACGTTAATGAGAGTGGTTTATAGGTAGTTGATATTATATCCTCTGTAGTGGCACTACCGCGTTGTTAATAGGGGCCGTGAACTGCAATATCTACATGTTTCAGTACTTGGATACCGTTTAACGAAACTGAGGGACAGTGGCGGATTTAAATGCAGGTTGAGCTAAATACCATATCACATATGCAATGTGAAGAAAAGAAACAATCTAACTAAATACCTGCATAAAAACATGCGTGACTTATACTGCTTGTTTTGTTATTCTATTTCCCGCTGTACCAAAACTGCTTGCTCAAGCAGTATTTGCCGCCCGTAGGCTAATAATTTGGGCCGCCCCTTATTTTCTTTATTTTTGGGTAAAAAAATATTTAAAAACCAAAAAATAAGTCCCTTACTTCCATTTGTCCACTCCTACAATGATTCCAATTCGAAATAAAAAAATTATAAAGTTCCAGCCTACTCAGTCTGCTGGTAAATCCAACACTGCTGAGGGATAAAATAGGTGGCTAAAACTTGGTATCCACCGTACGTGTTTTTAAATTCCAAATAGTTAGATAGAACACGACATTTACTGGTTCCTTTTGGATAGCGCGTTAAAACAACAAACAATATTTGACATTTCCAGAAAAAAAAAACACTTTTATTATGTCTTTATTTAACCCAAAAACCCAACCATATATAAATTTATTTTATTAATTGTTGACAAACATTAAAATTCTAACAGAAATTTCAAGTCATAAAACTGTTATTTCGCCATATTAAAACTTTTTAATTTAGTTTTTTAAAACCACACAATTAACTTATGTAATGCGAACAAAAATAATTTAATTTTATTTAAAATGTTATATCGCCCTTTTATTATTTTTTCATTTATTATATATTTTGTTATACTTTAACAAATTTTAATTAACGGCTGACCTTTTAACCTTAAGAAATGAGCAACAGAATAGACTTAACCAACCTATACTTGTAGCTTCTTCAAGTTCGGCGGCATCCCGAAAATAGCCATATGCTCATTTTTTCCGTTATTAAAAAAATAATCACTGTTGTTAAGCAACACATTTTATACCGGGTGTAACCCTACACCCATCCAATATTTTAAAATAATACATTTTTACGTACAATAAATGTATAGTTAGGGATTCCTCGGCTATTTTTCCAAGTCATTACCAACAAGCTAATTTTTTCGTGGGTAGCTTCGCTTCATTTTGAGAGACGACCAACTTTTTCCATACAACAATTTTTGTTGGTGGTAGCAAACAGTGGTTTCAGAGGTTAAATATGTGGGATTTGATAAATATAATGGATGGTATTTATTTGGGTACACGCCAAAATAAAATTAAAAGTTCTAAAATTAAATGAATCCGCCGAACTATAGAACATATCTTCAATTTTTGATAAATATTAAAAATCCAGGAGGACGAACCTCGCAATTTGTAGGACAATGTGGGTGTTAAATTTTATAAATAATATTTAATCATCAGAAAAAAATTCAGTTGATTATTATTTATTTTTCACGACATTGTTAACCATACATGTTGGTGGTAGGGGACTCTTTGTTGAAACCTTACATTTTGTAGGACAAATGTATTTTCGGTTTATTTAGATAATTATCTTGAAAATTAACCGAGAAAATCCTTGTTTGTAATATATTTTTGATATCTGTAAAATCAACACATTTAAATCCTGCTACACCTGTAAGCTACCTCCAACGAAAATTGTTGTAAGGAAAAAAGTTGGGCGTTTCGTTAAAATAAAGCTTTTGACAAAAAATTAGCTTGTTAGTAATGACTTGGAAAAATGGCCCAAGGGTCCCTAATTACATAGTTTATTGGCAATTTTAGAAAGCAAAAATATAAAGTGGGTCAATCAACTTTTATTTGTCCAAGCGCGAAATTACTTTGTCTATGGTAAAAAACACAAAATATATTCAGGTTTTTATTATTATTTTTTATATTTATAGAAATATACCTTCATATTACTGAAAATTTTATTTAAATAACGGTAATTTTAAAAATTAATTAATGGGTATACCACGTATTAAGAAAAAATGTTTTTTGGTTTAATTGGTCAGTTTTGCATTTTATTTAATATATATTTGGACCCAGAAAAAGTCTGTTGTACTTATGTCCGTCGGACAACCACGATGATTTTTAAAATCAAAATATTAATGATGTAGTGTGTACACGGTATTCTTGGTAAATTATTATGACCATTCGTCTTTTTTATCATAACTGAGGCCTGAATCGACCAAGTTTTGCGTAAAAGAGTGGTTGGCTTCAATATGTGTCCTTTGGATAACCAGCAGAAAAACATAAGTAATTAATATTTTTTACTAAAGTATTTTGTTTAGGATCGTATTGGATCTAAATTTTACTGTAAGATCAGATAGTTCAAGGTTTAAAAATTCAAAAAATGTTCGTCGGACAACCAGTCTATTAAAAAATCAGTTACTTGAATAACTAAAGTAAGTTTTTAATAAATTATGGTGTTTACAAAAATTAACTATGGGCTACCGAACAGTTAAAAGTTAAAAAGTTTAAAAAATATCCGTCGGGCAACCACTCTTAAAAAATCACTTGGATAACTGAATTGTTGTCCGTAGGACAGTTTGATTGTCCTTGATATATGGTAATATGGCTTAATGATAGACAAGTTGGTTGCGGCCCTGCTTTTTGATTCTGGATGTTTTGGGTTCGAATTTTGTGTACATAAGGCTAATTTAGACTAATGTGGATTTTTTTGATTTTATTGTTAAAACTGTTTAAAGCGCTTTGCTTATTGCAGATTACAAATAATGAAGTAATAACAAATTATTGAAAAAAAATATTACAAAAAAAAGTTCATAAAAATGTAAAAAATTTAAAACTGGGACAAAAAAATTATTGACCCAAGTACACTTTGTAGAAAACGCACGCAACTAAGTAAACAGGAGTACTTAATTCTCTAGACTAGCTTTTATATCATAAAATTTGTGTAATGACGTCATATTTTTGTAGTAAATAATAATATATAAAATATGTTGTATTCTTTTTAGTGCATTTAAATAAAAGCTTGTTTTAAAAATAGTTTTTTACTTAAATTTTTTTTGCAAAAGTTTAAACGAAATTTATATTTGGATACGGTTTAAGCTTTTAGGGTTTATTATAGCCAGCTTTTATAAAAGGCACCAAATTTCAGGGGATTAAAATTAAAAATATTAGCTCTCTAAATAAAAAAATGGATTGTAAAATTTAAAATTACCAAAAAAATAAAAAGAGTATTCACTTTTCAAGCCTAATTTTTTTGGGAGGTAATCCAAAAACAACCTGTTCTTTTTCAAATTCCAAAATTGTATTTTTTACTAAAGTGTTTTTCTTAAGGCCACTAGCATTCGGTATATACAGGGTGTCCCAACTCTATTTATACACGAAATAACTTCGCCCCTTGTACAAGATACAAAAATAAATTTAAAACAAAACTGTTTATTCGGATACACTCTTTTTATTGACAGTACTAGGTATTATACAAGGTGTCCTAAAAACATAATTTTAATTGCCAAATAGGTTTTTTTATAAAACATCCTGTATATTTTAACACATTTTGAATCTGTATTAAATTCTGCTTCAAAAATATATAATACACTATACGTCAATTATTGCTGGTGTTTGAGATTTTGGCAGTATGTTGATATATTTATTACTGATTAAAAATAAGGAAAAAAATTATATTTTGGTTCTAATTATTTTAAAATAATAATGTTACTGTCACAGAGTGTTAAAAAATATGTTATTATGTAATTTATTACCTTTCATTAAAAAAAAAATAGGTATATCCGCAATTTAATTTATTTTAGACACATATTTACTAAAGAATTGAACTAAAAAACAGAAATACGTCAGTTTTGACTGGGCTCTTAGCTTAAGTAAGTAAGACTGGGGGCTCATCAGGGGCGGCAAGGAAGTCTTAGCCTCCCCATAATTCAACCATAAATGCAGCAATGCACACTTTTGTTTGCATTTATACAAATATTGCGTATTTTGATTTAAATAGGTGCGGTACCCCAAAAAATTACCGACCTTTTTTGTGTTTATATAGTCTTTGTGACTTAAGCCTTTCTTCTTATTAAATGCACGAGCCGCCACTGGTAAGTAAGTATGTGTCAAAAATAAACAAAATAGCAGACTAACTAATTAGTAGTACTTACAATGGAAGGTAATCAATTACGTGGTTAAAAATTATTTGACACTCTGACAGTGAGAAAATCATTTAAATATAATTATATTTTACAAAATTTTATTTCCTTTTTTTACTTTTGTTTGCTAATCAGTATAACAGCATACTGTTAATATCTCAAAAAGCAGCAATAATTGACGTATAGTATGTTATAAATTTTTGATGTAAAATTTAATAAAGAGTCAAAATTTGTGGACAATAAAATGTCTGTTTTTGAGACACCTTGTATATTAAGTGGTATTGTCAATAAAAAGGGTGTATCCAAATAAATATTTATTATTTTAATTTAATTTTTGTATCTTGTACAGGGGCGAAGTTATTTCGTATATAAATGGAGTTGGGACACCCTGTATATGGTGTGGATCAAATGTTCCATTATTAAAAAATAATATCTACGCCAGTGTTAAGCACAAAAAAAAATTAAAATAGTTTAATACATTTGGTGATTGATTATGTAGTTTAGAGCAAACTTTGGTTTTTATACCGTCATTTAATAAAATAATGAAATAAACTAATATAAAACTTTTTTAATTAATAGCCCCAGAGTGCCCAAATCATGGACTATTTTTTACAAAAGTTTTAAACAAAATTTATATTTGGATACGGTTTAAGCTTTTTTCGGGTTTATTATAGCCAGCTTTTAGAAGTAAGCTCATTATTGCGAGGGATTAAAATTAAAAATATTTCGGGATGCCCGCAAAACCATCTGTCTAAATTAGACTGTAATTTTGTAACTGCGGAGTAAAACCATAAACAGATTACGAATACTGATGACTCCCCTACAATTATTTTAATTATTTTAATTCATTCGTTTTATAACTCTGAAATCAAATAAAGATTATAAACAAATGTAATTACTTGTGGTATTACAATTAGTTCGAGTAATAATAGCAATATTAAACAACACTTTTATTATTACAACTAAAAATAGGTTTACTTATTAAAAACAGTTAAATATTACATGGAAGAAATTAAACTTATCTTGAATTAGAAATCAACAGAATATTTTTTTAGTTTAAATGTTTTTTATATTTGCTTTTAATGGTCTTTTAAACATTAGTTCAATTATTTTGTTTTGTGTCAAATTTCTTTTTCTTCTTTTGGATTTTTTTTATTATTTATTTTTTATGTTGGCTTTTTATGAGTCTTTAAATATTACTTTAACTATTTTTTAGCCAAAATCGTTAATAAAAAGCCTGTATTTTAAAAGTTTTTGTACGGGGTGTCAAGATTTTGTTGCAAATGCAATGTATCTTGGTTATTATTAGAGATAGAGATTTGCGGTCTTTGCAAACTGTTGCTACTTTTTAATAAAACAAAACATGACACCTTAAGATTTTTCATGGCTTTCCTCATTTTTAACCTACAGGGTGAAATTGATTTATTATCATTTTTGGACTCCCTTTTGTATTTCAGTTGTCTTTTTACCCACAACAAAAGTAAAAGCTCATATTAGTAGGTATTTTTAACGTAGGATTCAGTGGTGTAGTAAGATTTTATTATTATTTTTTTAGATATAAACCAAACGTATGATTTTTTTTCATGAAACATTTTGTATATTTTTTATTTATTAAATTATAGCGGATAAAAACTTTTAGAATATATATAATACTTAATAGGTATTTTATATTTTTAGACCCCAAAATAATTTTTTTTAAATAATTTTCGCATAGTGGAGCATGATATATAGTTCAAAACCAAAGAATAAAGTTAGCGCTCAGTTCATAATTTGTTTACATTTTACAACAACATAAAAGATTTTACTATTTTACCCCGCCAAACTCCCCATTTGGCCCTCGGTTCCTCAAGTTTGTTTACTTATTTTGGATCAGCGCCACGGTCTTTATAATCAAGACAGTGTCCAAAACCAGAATATATCCATAATTTTTAAAAATACATTTGATTTAAAACAAAATAATAGAAATATGTATGAAACTGATACTTTTAAAATTTAAACTTCCATATTAATTTGGTAACAGTTTCATATTACAGATTTCTACTATTTTGTTTTAAATCGAATGTATTTTTAAAAATTATGGATATATTGATTTTGGGCATTGCTTTGAGTATAGGCACAGTGGCGCTGATCCAAAATATTCAGTTTTTAATTAATTATTAAGTGTAACAAACTTATGGGAATTCGAGGGGTAAATAGGGATGCTTGGACGAGGTAAAATGGTTAAAACTTTGATGTTGCTGTAAAATTTAAACAAACTATGAACTGAGGGCCAACTTTTTTTTGTTATAATTTAGGGTCTAAAAATATAAAATTACTATTAATAATTGAAATATTGGGAGGTAACACGTAATTTAATTTTCTAATAGAACTTCACATTTCAAAAAATTATATGAAGAGTAAAATATATGTTCTTTAATAGTGGCTTGTTTTGTGATAGGGCTTACCCTGTGTCCGTTTCATTTCCATAATTAATTAGAGGTTTTGCAAATACATGGGCGTATATAAGAGGGGAAGGGTTTAAGGGTTTAAACGCCCCTTCCCCCTAGCATAAATAAGAATGAAAATTTTTATGTTGTTTCTATGTTTTTGAACGGAAATAAGAAAAGACAATTTTTTTTTGTTCTTTAAAAATTTTTATAGCAAAAAGGAAAATAAGGAAATCAAATAGCAGAAAAGAAACGAATAGTTTGTGAAAGAAGGGATTATTATTTTTTTTTACAGCCTGACCCCCTTCAATGAAAAAGCTAGATATATATATTTATATACGTCCGTGTGCAAATATACCGTCATAACACGAACAGAAGGAAATACAACACTGTAACATACAAATATGTGTTTAAGTAAACACTTGCTAGGTATACATTTACATGTAAAAGTACATGAGTAAATTTTTCTTTTTTTTTTATTTATAAAAAATTCAACAAGGCTCAGAAATAAAAAAATAAGATGCAGAAACTTATCTTAAATATTTAATAAATATTAAATTTTAGACAGGACCTTAGCTGTTAGTGAAGGTGTAGGTTTGTTGGTTTTATTCCTCTCATCGATTAATTTACTAATTAAAATGGTGGTTTATTCAAAAGAAGAACGGATCGACATGATTTTTATTCTTGGAGAATGTCTAGAAAACTGCTTTTTGGCGTCACGAGTCTACGCTGAAAGGTATCCCGACAGAAGTCATCCAAATAAAGCCGTTTTCGAAAGACTTTAGTACAATTTAGGCAAAATGGGACTGTTTTTACCAAAGAAAAACATAAACAAAAGCCTGTGACAGGAAACGAAGACACCGAATTTGCAGTGATTGCTTCTTTAATTGAAAATCCCCATATAGGCCAAAACCAAATTGCGCAAAATATCAACATTAGCCAGGCAAGCGTTTCAAGGATAATTCAAAAACATAAATACCATCCCTATAAAATCCAGCTTCATCAAGCACTATCGGATAATGATTTTGAGACAAGAGTTGAATTTTGTATGTGGGTGTTAGACAAAGTGGGGGAAAAAGAAAATTTTTTAATTTTGTTCTGTTTACTGACGAATGCACATTTCACAACAATGGATCAGTTAATAGGCATAACTTCCACTATTATTCGGATATTAATCCGCATCAGTTTAGAGTTAGAGATAACCAGCATAGGTGGTCAGTAAATGTGTGGGGCGGCATATTGGGTCAATATCTAATAGGCCCGTATTTTTGAAGAACATTTAAATGGCTTAATGTTTTTAAATTTTTTGACACATGAACTTCCTCTCCTATTAGAAGACATTCCCTTAGAAATACGAGGAAGGATGTGGCTTCAAATGGATGGCGCGCCCCCTCATTTTCATCGCGGCGTTCAAGAATTCTTGAATGTCAATTATACATATCGATGGATTGGAAGAAATGGACCTCAGATTTGGCCCCCGAGGTCACCTGACTTGACTGCACCCGACTTCTTTTTATGGGGGCACATAAAAGAAATCGTTTACAATATACCTCCAACAACTCAAGAAAATATGAAGGAGCGCATTAAAGACGCTTTTCAAAACATAAACCCCGAAATGTTGTTAAGTGTTGCCGAAGGTTTTAAGAAGAGGGTACGTTTATGTTTAGAGGCCGACGGTCGCCATTTTGAACATCTTTTATAGTAAATTTACATATTTTTCAACTTGTGTTTATTATTTTTTAAATTTGAAGTATTGTTAATTAAATGTGTCAGTCAAAGTCATATCGTTTGTTTTAAGCTGTTCTGACATGTCAATATGGCATAGGTGACTTGATAAACAATAAGTTTCTTAAATTCGGTCTACATTACAAAAATATGCATTTTCCATGAAAATGGAAAGAGTTAGGTATAGGGAAGTATTAAAGTAATCGTTAGATATTTAAATTCTAAATCTCATTTTAATAAAAAATACAGGGTGTTCCATTTAAGTTAAACCAGTTATTACCGTTTAAAGCTGGTAGTTATTTGATCTTATTTTTGGACACCCTGTATACTTTAGTGAATTTTTTACAAGTTGCAATAGAAAACCTAATCATTTATTACACGTTAGTGTAAATATGGTTTACAAATAGAAAATAGACGTTAAGAGCTTAAAGCCGAAAATTGGTACTACATTTTCACAAAATCCAAAATATTTCAAAATCTGTAAGGTTTAGGTGGATTGAATCTTAATAAAACTTACCTTTATTTTAGACGTAGAAATCAAAAATAAAATAATATGCAGGGTCTTCCATTTAAAAAAATATAACTTTAATATTTTTTGTACTTTTGGGACACCCTATACATTATGAAAATAATTTTAAATTGTACTTCCCATAGTTATCTATCTATCCAAAAAGAAAAACTTTTATAAAATTAAATAATAAAGCTGTAATAATCCGTGTCGTTTAACGTGAATAACCCTGTATACCTATATGTATTATTTTTTGATTTTTATACCAATAAACATGGTTCATACTAGAGCCAAACTTAGATATATCATGTTTTGTTTTTTTCTTTATTTTCAGTAGCTTAGAACTGTCTTATAACCACAAAAAGCACCGCCATGCTTATGCGAGATTATATTTTTGGGTGCCAACAAAAATAATTATAAAAATAATAATAAATATAATTATGCCAACAAAAAATAATAAAAAATACTTGTCTTTATTTCGTTATTCTTTTTGTCCTGGCAGGCATACGCGCACCATTAGTTCCGTCAGCGGCCAGCGACGATCAGTGAGAGGGCGCCACTACCAAGCTTTCTATACCTTGTGTATTGCCGGAAAAACATTTACGCTCAAGGCCAAGAAGAAAAAATATTTTGCGCGTATAGGAATAGATCTGAAAAGCAGACTCCACTGACTCCAGCCCAAAATTCGGCGCTAGCTCACTTGGATGATGTCGGATCAAAAACGTTTATAGAAACAAAGTTGTTTCTTTTAGCAGGGAGAATAGATTAAGCCTTTTTGCCGGTAAAAAGGGTGGAAAATTAGGGTTTCTGCATGCTCTGATTTAGCCATAGTGCGAGAGACGTGGAGTCTACTGGAGTCAATTGGAGTAGCACAAGGGAAAGGCGCGCTTCTTACGTTTGAAAATCGTTGGTGGGCGAGTTTTTCATTTTTTTTGTGTTCGTTTTGTTGCAGGGGGACATAACATAAAAAATAGATTATTCGTAATCCTCCAAGTGGTAATGTGATTTTTGGTCTTCCCAAGTCCGATTGTTCATTTACTTTGTGAAGCGAGAATATATAATATTGTTATGTTTGTCACAAGACGTGGTCCTATTTCTTTTGAAATCAGTATCGATCGTCACAGTATCTTTGCACTGCACAGCATTTTTTCCAATGATATCATATTTCATATCCCAGTAACAGACTAAGGAAATTAACACTTGGCACTTGACATCTAATTCTCATCCAACAACGATTACCCAGTTACTGTGATTTCATATACCTAATTAAAGGAAAAATGGTAAGTACCTACCTAATTAATTCTTAATACGTATATTACCTTACCCTACTTATTTTATTTATAGTAAAATGCACTTGTGCTCTTCTGTCAATATCATACAGATTCATAAAGTTTATAATACAATTCTAAATACATTATCTTACATAAAATAATCTTTAGTTTCCAGTTATGATTTATTATAGTTAAAATTATTATATTTCCTCCTAGGCATAATATTTAACAAAAGTTTTTCTTCTTTTAGGACCAGCCGAGAGAATATAGCGCAAAAAAGAGGAGAAGAAGGAATATTGTAAGTACCAAATTCTTTTATTTTACCTGTTTTGTATTTCAATTTTATTTGTATATTTTAAACGTTTACCTGTATTTCGCAAAAAAACCCGTATTGATCATCATCCATTCTTTATTTCGGTGCGTAAAAACAATTTAAACGTTCAAGTACGTCCCTGAATTAAAATATGTTTACTTTTTTATTCTTTGAGTAAACTGAAATTTCTTTTTATTTAATAATTCAAATCCAAAATATATTTTTATTTATTAATTCACTAGGCATGTTTTGTAAGAACGTGCGTGAAACCATGAAACAGCTAATATTTTTTTTGCCCTTTGCCCCTAAGTACCCCCTGGATAATATTTTTCATTTAATTTCCCTATACTAGTATATACAGTCGTGGTCAGATAAATAGCGCACCTACAAAATTTTATTTTATTTTAATCCTGCGCCAATTATAGAGCAAATAAACCCGTATTGATCAGAATCCATTCTTTATTTCGGTGCGTAAAAACAATTTAAACGTTCAAGTACGTCCCTGAATTAAAATATTTTTACTTTTTTATTCTTTGAGTAAACTGAAATTTCTTTTTATTTATTAAATCAAATCTAAAACATATTTTTATTTATTAATTCACTAGGCATGTTTTGTAAGAACGTGCGTGAAACCATGAAACAGCTAATATTTTTTTGCCCTTTGCCCCTAAGTACGCCCCTGGATAATATTTTTCATTTAATTTCCCCTATACTAGTATATACAGTCGTGGTCAGATAAATAGCGCACCTACAAAATTTTATTTTATTTTAATCCTGCGCCAATTATAGAATTAATGGCGGATTTGAAAACTTTAATCATTTTCCCAGTTCACGTGTTTCGGCGATTTTTTTTCTAAAATTTTATAGTGCCCTTTTTTCACGTTAAACAAAAAACAAAAACCAAAAGTTTTTTCTGTGTAGATTTATGTAAAAATGGTTAGTACCATTCGAAAGAGGGGCGAAATTAGTACCATTCGAAAGAGGGGCAAAAAAATATTAGCTGTTTCATGGTTTCACGACGTTCTTACAGAAACATGCTAATGAATTAATAAATAAAATATATTTTAGATTTGATTAATAAATAAAAGAAATTTCAGTTTACTCAAAGAATGAAAAAAGTAAAAATATTTTAATTCAGGGGACGTACTTGAACGTTTAAATTGTTTTACGCACCGAAATAAAGAATGGATTCTGATCAATACGGGTTTATTTGCTCTATAATTGGCGCAGGATTAAAATAAAATAAAATTTTGTAGGTGCGCTATTTATCTGACCACGACTGTATATACTAGTATGAAATTAAATGAAAAATATTATCAGGGGTGCTCTTCTTGTTTCTTCACCCACGTTAACCCTGCCTTTATTGAAAAAAAGAAATATATTTGGATTTGGTATTAAATAATTTCAGTTTACTGAGAATAAAGAAATGAAGCATATTTTGTGAGGACGTACTTGAACATTTAAATTGTTTTACACACCAGAGCTAAAAATGGATGATGATCAATACGGAGACACTGGGGCGTTCAAAATATACAGATAAGGTAGTACACCAAGGCACAGGCAAATGAAAGAATTTTATTGCCTTCTTCTCCTCTTTTTTGCTTTATATTGCCTGGAAACATTTCAAAGAGAGACATTAGGAAAGAAGTATGGTAATTTTAACTATAATAAATCATAACTGGAGAAATAGATTATTTTTATGTGGGTAATGTATTTAGAGCCGTATTATAAGCATGAATCTGTGATATTGACAGAGAAACACAGATGCGACACACCTAAAATAAAATAAGTAGGAGTAGGTGTAATAGGGTTATTCACGTTAAACGACACGGATTATTACAGCTTTATTATTTAATTTTATAAAAGTTTTTCTTTTTGGATAGATAGATAACTATGGGAAGTACAATTTAAAATTATTTTCATAATGTATAGGGTGTCCCAAAAGTACAAAAATATTAAAGTTATATTTTTTTAAATGGAAGACCCTGTATATTATTTTATTTTTGATTTCTACGTCTAAAATAAAGGTAAGTTTTATTAAGATTCAATCCACCTAAACCTTACAGATTTTGAAATATTTTGGATTTTGTGAAAATGTAGTACCAATTTTCGGCTTTAAGCTCTTAACGTCTATTTTCTATTTGTAAACCATATTTACACTAACGTGTAATAAATGATTAGGTTTTCTATTGCAACTTGTAAAAATTCACTAAAGTATACAGGGTGTCCAAAAAATAAGATCAAATAACTACCAGCTTTAAACGGTAATAACTGGTTTAACTTAAATGGAACACCCTGTATTTTTTATTAAAATGAGATTTAGAATTTAAATATCTAACGATTACTTTAATACTTCCCTATACCTAACTCTTTCCATTTTCATGGAAAATGCATATTTTTGTAATGTAGACCGAATTTAAGAAACTTATTGTTTATCAAGTCACCTATGCCATATTGACATGTCAGAACAGCTTAAAACAAACGATAGGACTTTGACTGACACATTTAATTAACAATACTTCAAATTTAAAAAATAATAAACACAAGTTGAAAAATATGTAAATTTACTATAAAAGATGTTCAAAATGGCGACTGTCGGCCTCTAAACATAAACGTACCCTCTTCTTAAAACCTTCGGCAACATTTAACAACATTTCGGGGTTTATGTTTTGAAAAGCGTCTTTAATGCGCTCCTTCATATTTTCTTGAGTTGTTGGAGGTATATTGTAAACGATTTCTTTTATGTGCCCCCATAAAAAGAAGTCGGGTGCAGTCAAGTCAGGTGACCTCGGGGGCCAAATCTGAGGTCCATTTCTTCCAATCCATCGATATGTATAATTGACATTCAAGAATTCTTGAACGCCGCGATGAAAATGAGGGGGCGCGCCATCCATTTGAAGCCACATCCTTCCTCGTATTTCTAAGGGAATGTCTTCTAATAGGAGAGGAAGTTCATGTGTCAAAAAATTTAAAAACATTAAGCCATTTAAATGTTCTTCAAAAAATACGGGCCTATTAGATATTGACCCAATATGCCGCCCCACACATTTACTGACCACCTATGCTGGTTATCTCTAACTCTAAACTGATGCGGATTAATATCCGAATAATAGTGGAAGTTATGCCTATTAACTGATCCATTGTTGTGAAATGTGCATTCGTCAGTAAACAGAACAAAATTAAAAAAGTCTTCATTTTCCCCCACTTTGTCTAACACCCACATACAAAATTCAACTCTTGTCTCAAAATCATTATCCGATAGTGCTTGATGAAGCTGGATTTTATAGGGATGGTATTTATGTTTTTGAATTATCCTTGAAACGCTTGCCTGGCTAATGTTGATATTTTGCGCAATTTGGTTTTGGCCTATATGGGGATTTTCAATTAAAGAAGCAATCACTGCAAATTCGGTGTCTTCGTTTCCTGTCACAGGCTTTTGTTTATGTTTTTCTTTGGTAAAAACAGTCCCATTTTGCCTAAATTGTACTAAAAGTCTTTCGAAAACGGCTTTATTTGGATGACTTCTGTCGGGATACCTTTCAGCGTAGACTCGTGACGCCAAAAAGCAGTTTTCTAGACATTCTCCAAGAATAAAAATCATGTCGATCCGTTCTTCTTTTGAATAAACCACCATTTTAATTAGTAAATTAATCGATGAGAGGAATAAAACCAACAAACCTACACCTTCACTAACAGCTAAGGTCCTGTCGTTTGTTACAAGCAGTTCTGACATGTCAATATGGCATAGGTGACTTGATAAACAATAAGTTTTTTAAATTCGGTCTACATTACAAAGATTTGCATTTTCCATGAAAATGGAAAGAGTTAGGTATAGGGAAGTATTAAAGTAATCGTTAGATATTTAAATTTTAAATCTTATTTTATTAAAAAATACAGGGTGTTCCATTTAAGTTAAACCAGTTATTACCGTTTAAAGCTGGTAGTTATTTGAACTTATTTTTTGGACACCCTGTATACTTTAGTTAATTTTTTACAAGTTGCAATAGAAAACCTAACCAATTATTACACGTCAGTATAAATATGGTTTACAAATAGAAAATACACGTTGAGAACTTAAAGCTGAAAATTGGTACTACATTTTCACAAAATCCAAAATATTTCAAAATCTGTAAGGTTTAGGTGGGTTGAATCTTAATAAAACTTACCTTTATTGTAGGCATAGAAATCAAAATAAAATAATATACAGGCTGTTCCATTTAAAAAATATAACTTTAATATTTTTTGTACTTTTGGGACACCCTGTACATTATGAAAATAATTTTAAATTGTACTTCCCATAGTTATCTATCTATCCAAAAAGAAAAACTTTTATAAAATTAAATAATAAAGCTGTAATAATCCGTGTCGTTTAACGTGAATAACCCTG